>JAYRBW010001897.1:0-35533 GCA_036023295.1 Invenusta paracnida | reverse complement strand
ATAACACACTTTGATGATTTCTACAAGGTGTGTTTGTAGACACATTATGTTTAGTAGAAGATCATTTATGTGTCAGATTACACATTTAGTACACACTTTTTAATGAAAACGGTAAAGCTGTGTCAAATGAGTAGAGAAAGTGTGTTTCAAGACACATTTAGGTTCTCTACAACATACTTTTTCAGTAACAGGTATGAAATAATTGATCTGGCCGAGAGATATAGGGAGATAGAAAGCAACAACTAAATGCTGGGATGTGGATTATCAATATATTGAGATTTAAAAATAATATAATACAATATATATAGTGAAACCCATGCCATAGTAATAACTGACAATTGAACCGCATAATACACACTATGCTGCCAGTCTTATTATCCTATTTTAACTTTCAAAATTTATATGCATGTACTGCTTTAGGCGCTTAAACAGAAAGGCGCAAATGCTAGCACGCAAGGAGGGGGCCATGGCCCTGCTCATGTATATGAAAAATTTGCGAAATTGCATTATGAAATGGATAAGAAATTGAACTAGATAAAGTCCACACTGTTTAAAGATAGTATGTATAAAATAGTATATACAATCATTTTTTATTGAGTTAATATATTATATTGCAAAGCGATCGTATACTTTAACATAATCTACATAGCTTGGAATGATTCTGGCGAAGCGATTGTTAAATAACTTAAACATTAAATTGTAAAATAAAATGTGTTGCATTATAGAATCAGATTAAAATCTAAACCAAATTTCATCAAAACACTATCAGATTATTAGAGAATATAGGTGAATAATAAATGTAAAATAATAGGATTTAATGTTCATATTGTACTCTAAATTTGAGATAGTCCAAAAACAAAATGGAGCAAAATAACTCTTGAACTTATATATTATGTACTTTACGTTATACCTGAAAACATTACTGCGCAATTAAAAGCCCCCTATATAAATAAATGTAGGAACATAAGATAACGGCAACAAACTAGATTATTATATACCTTCAAGGAGGTGGCAAAAACTATATGCCTATAAATATAATTTTGTTACAACAAAAATGTAACACAATAAATTATTAAAATGTGACATGTTATGTATTATGTCTGGTTTAGAAGTAGGACAGTTGATTTATACATTTTATAAATCTTTGTACTTGTAGTCTTTTTCATATGTTTGAAAATAGAGACTTAATCTCTAATAAACTATTAGAATATTGCACAATCTACTGAAAACCCTGTTACCATTTTAATACATAAATGTTTTATACAAGACATTTTTACAATACAGTATTTTAAAAAGGAGTGAAATTATTATAAATGATGAAGTTGGTACGTCGATATTGTTGTTTTGAAGCATCAATATAAAATAAATCAAACCCTGTAATATTTTAATAAATGAGGGAGAATAAGAAAGCAATGATTATGAAGTGCGGGAAGGGATCATACACGTCCTTTCCGGAAATTAATCATTAAAGAAGGTTAAAGCTATATGTATATATCAGTTTGTTGACACAATATATTGTGACACTGTGTAGATAAGTGGGTGTTTATATATACTGTTAATTAACACTGGTAAAAAATGTACACCATTAAGATGAGGAAAGGCTTCATATTGAAATAAAATATACGTCGATGTGTTAATGAATAAATATGTACATATTTAGGAAAGAAAATCAGAACGTAATGAGTTTACAGATTATAATTATAAAATATAATATTTAGTTATATATAGGCACATTTTAGTAGAGGAAATATATCTGTGAGAAATAATCCAATTAATACACCATAAATTTAACAGGAATTTTCCTTTAATTAATAGGTTTTTAAATGCACTTTAAATGCTATTCCATTATTTTGAACTAAGTATATTATACACTTATATACAAATAATTATATCTCAATCTATGTAAACTTGTATAATAATATCTCTATCATAATTCATGTGTAAATTTAGTAGGTAGCTACTGGCTAATTTATCTAAACACGGGTATCCTCTATATAAGACAGTTTCTAAAAGTACTAAATATTAGTATGGTAATCATATAAGGTGCTTATCCAAATGTAGTTTTTTTAATTTACTTTTAGTGTATATTTTCCAATCTATTTGATTAATCTCATATTTTTTGTCTTGTACATTAATACCACTTTATATAGTGTTCAAAACATTTATTATAAGAATTTTAAAAACTTACTCGATTAGTCTCAACCATGTGTATATATATACCTGTATATATATACATGTAAATATATACCTACTATAATAGTGTGCAACTATGGTATATAACATATACACGGGGTGATCCAAAAATGGTCGGAAATTAATCTGAAACTTAGTACATGATACTAGCAAGTAAGCACCTGTAAATTCATAATGAATACTCAACATTTTTAAATCATTTGATGTTAAATTTTAATAAATTAAATATTATAGAATGTGTGATAAATAAAGAAAGGTTTAATGCTTATTTTAAGAATAAAGCATTTTAAGTTTTGGTTGAATTTGGTTAAAGCATTTATTTGTATAAAGAATTTTACCAGCAATTCGTTACATATTTGATAACGAAGATGTTTACTGAATAGGTACTGAAAAATAAAGATTGTAGACTTTTATGCTTGTACAAAATCACGGTAATAACAGATCGTAAAATATAAAGTGTAAAGATATATTGTAACACCTTACGACTTTATTATTTTCTGAGAAAATGTGCTATGAAAAAAATTATGACAAAATTCAAAGACATCAAAACTGGCTTATTCCGTATAAAACCAATAACGGATTACAAAAAGAAGTCGTATAAGCCAGAAAATAATTAAATTCGGTTTTAAAATCCATCAACAATAACCAAAATGCATCGTCATAAACATTTCAAAGGGTATTTGCATTTTCTATAGATCTTGTACATGGAACTGTATGGAAATATTATCCACTTAGTCTCAGCTTAGTAAAGAACTCTGCTATCGAGTCATATAGAGAAGATTATAACTAACAATACGATAGTAAAGTAAATAATATAAAAAATTTACACAGCATTTTATATTATTTTTTCATTGACATTTATTATCATATTTATCGATTTTAAAATGTTGGATTTTTATGTGCAAATGATATTTAAGTTAAGTTTTTGTCATTCTGGATTCCTCGATACTTTGTAATAAAAACATAGGAAAAGTTGGAATTAATTACTTCAATTTAGTGTTTATAAAACCCGTATAATATTACTGAATCTGTTTTAATGTTCGTAGGCCGTGTGGTTAAATATAATCTATTCATAAATAAGGACAATGTATATTATGTGTTACTCTGTTTGCCCGGACTTTTTAAGTACTTACTAATTATGTTATTATAATGATTTGGCATCATTCAAATAATATGACAACTAGGTATGTCATGATCTTAGATATAGATTAACTATAATAATATAGTTTATTTAAAGTATGTCTATTCAATGGCCTTTTTTTATATTTAAATTTAAATTTAGGTTTCAGTTTCCTTTAGTGTTTTGTCAGTAATTTAAATCTATAATATCACAGCAATCTCCGGATAAATTATACTATATGATCTGCAGGTAACAATCCATGTTAAACAGAATTTGTGAGAGGAAACAATAGAGATGAAACACGCTCTGCACATGAAATTGGCCAGATTGATCTAGTGTTGATCAATATTTTAAGCTTATTATATCAGTGAAACGGTCGCGCAACGGAATAGGAATTCATTATAGCCATTTATCTATTTGGTTTTAATAATGGTACTTAGAGTGGTATTTACGATATCCCATTAGTCAAGTAGCATACGCAGAGTTGTACAGTAAATAAGACCATTCCCATCAGCGGTTTAAGTTGCGTCAACCCAATGCTTCTTTAGTAATTGCCTTGCCTTGTAGAAATTAGCAGTAGTACAAAGAATTACATTTAACTAATTAAATTAGAAGAAATTGATCAAATATAGTTTGATTTAAATTATATAATGCAGATGAAACTGCTCCAAGCTGCTTGCATTTAAAAATTTGCACATTATACGTATATGTATATTAAATCAACAGGCAGGCATAATTCAGTTTAAGGTATTATAAACCTAAAGGAAATGTAAAAGAAATGGTATTGATATGGTATGACAACTATAATAATATTTTATTTGCTTATTAACATTAATATACAAATAAACGCAAATCGTATCTATAATGAATAAATATGTCCAAAATCCATGCCCCTTCTCTATAAAGAAACATGTTCCGATTGTTTTGGCATAGCATTTGACTCGATTCACTTGCCTTTTACTTTATACCCCATACTAGAAGCCATCTATACTTTTTAGAGTATAACCACACAGAAATAATGGTACCTTTCTTACAAAACAACTTTTTTCTTGCGATTTTCTGCACAAATACATTTACAAAAATATACCACTGTAATTGTGTTCAAAGTTCCTTTTTGGATTAATGACCAATTAGGTTACAAAATTAATCCGAGGATTATTGTAACACTCCTTCTTTTGGTAGTTTAAGGTTATTATTTAATGAAGGTAAAAGTACATTAACTTAAATGCATTTAGACTTAAGCGTAAATAAAGTTTGTGAGAGGATCTAAATGTTAAATGTACTTTTAAATGGCAAAGCTCATAAGGACAATCATAATGAGAATAAAAAAATATTAATACGTGGAAGATATGATACGAGCAGTATATGTATTCTTACCAAGCGATCTTATCGTTGGGTGAAGAGCTAAAGACGTCGCTAAGAAGAACTTCTCCGGGAGAGCTAGCACACAGACTAAAATTATCGATTGCCCATGTAAACTTGATGTGTCGGGTATGCACCTAAAAGGAGGAGAGGAGAAAAGAAATGTTGAGGATACAGTCAGATTCACAAAACCTCTTTCTAATATTATGTAGAAAAACAACAACAATTTATAAATTTGATGACATTTATAAAAATTAACATGTTTATATAATAATAGAATAATAATAATAGTAAAAAATATCCACTCGGTTTGCTAATGAAAGTTAATCGAAAGATATAAAATATGAAATAAAAAAACTACTTTCGGAAATACATCAAAGTATAGAGGTAAAATTATACAATTGAAAATGTTTCATTAAAATCTAATAATGACTACACAGCACTATAATTGGGTAGGTATATTGATCGCGAAGAAACAGTCTTTTATATGTTATTATGTGTCAACTGACCTGACCTTACTAATGTATAAACCACAAGCTAGCGTTGTTAAAGATACAGCTACGAAATAACAAAGTGTTTTAGTACTGTATAAGACTATCACATTTAAACAATTTTAATTATTCAATTCTAAATTTGTGCCTTGAATTAGATATTTATTTTGAAATATGAATAAGCCCAATAGTAAGATAATTCTCAAATTATATTTGCATATAAATTATATGGCAAAATAAATAACGAGTAAAAGTATTATGCTTTAATGCCATGTATGTATAAAACATAAAATATTACATATATTTGCTTTCCTATAATATATTGACATAAATCATCAATAACTCTATAAATGTAATTAATCATGGAGGATAACATTTATCTAGTGAATAAAAATCACTAAAAATGACAGAAATACACCAATCCATCAATTAACTTTCTCTCTCTCCATTATATATAATTCAACAAATGTTACAAATAAAAAGTTTTAAATGACCTAGATTTCGTTTTTTCTTAACTGACAGACGCTGTATTCCTATTAAATATGTACACAGAGAGTCGCAAATAAAGGTTATTCCGCAGAAAGTACACATTACCCAAAGCTAATTCTCTTGTAACATTAAGCTAAGAATCACCAGAAGTAAACCTACAAATGTATTGGCGTTAGTAAGGGTGTTCTGCCTGTGAATGTATGCTTGTAACGCAAAGAGACAATAACAGAGTCAGGAAATAAGCACAACATAGAACCCAACAGTGAACTTTGAGTCGAACTGATATTTTGATCGATAGTGAATATTTTAGGTTGGAGATAAAAAATAATACATCAATCTATGTAATAACCAATAAAAATATTCGCATTTATAATTTATTAAGTCATAAATATGTATACAGGATGCAAGGTAAAAGCGAAATATAAGTCTATTTAAGGAACGTTTTGTTAAACTGCTGTCAGTATATAAAAGTACACTGGGAAACAATCAATGATATATGAGCAGTTGCAATTAAAAAAACATTGAATAGATTCCACTGAAGTACTCTTTTAGTCAAAATCTAGAAAGAGCACCTCACTAGCGTGGTCTTTTTTCTATCCTATAATAAACTAATTAGCGCCTCTCAAAAGATAAACGATGTGACACATAGACATAAGGCGATTATTCGGATTAGCAACAATATCTTGTGGATAGAGTCACTTGATGCTCGGAGTCCATTTATCACCTTACATTAACTACAAACCATTGATATTTAATTTGCTTATATTTTACGATATACATATGCCACAAAAGGGGAATAGGCTTCTCAGGGGTACAAGTTGCCAATTTCCTAATACAGAACACTATAATAGTGTTATTTGTATTTATTTTTTTGAGGGTATCGGTACATAGTAGTTGAAATAGAATACACTGAAGATTACACAAAGAGATGGTTTCAATGAATGCAATTTCCGATAGTAGATAAGTTAGTGAAGAATAGACGGATACAATAGATAAAGGTGACCTAAACGTACATTATACAATATAGACAAATGTAAACTAATATGAAACATGATATACAAGGCCTTCCTTTTGAGAACATTAACAGGCAGATATGCATTATACATGCGTGATATTTATTGTTGAAATAATTGTATAGCTATCTTGGTAATTAATATATCTTGAGCTATTTGCGATATTGTGATTGTAATTCTTATGAATTAATATTAAATAAATAAAACAACAGTGAATTTAAAGAATATATAATTATTCTAAGTAGAACATATATAATAAATGCTCTATAAATGCAATTTTGAATCAATTTCAAATAAAAGTTAATAAGTACCGAAAACCAATTACAAGTTTGGCAAATCAATAAAAATTCAAATTTATAATTAAAAAATATTTGATATCACGTAATATGTAAAGCGTCATAAGGTTATTTAAGCTAATGTAAAAATTAAACATCTAACTATGCACACTAATGATTAAATATATAATTTGGGAATGAAAAGAATATACATAATGGCTGCAAAAATAACTTAAAATAGAGAAAACAAGTATATTCTTCATACACTTGTATTATATTCTTTCATATTCTTGTTATGTACATATTAGAAATTAAATAAATATTAATGAAAAACAAAAATATGTTTTAAATAAATATGAAATACATACAAACAAACCTATACATAAATACAAGCAAACATATTTTTCAAATGATTAGTCAAGATGTAACTATATGTTTTAAAAAAGTAAGTGCATAATATATTGTTCCTTATATTTTAATATAATTTTTTTAGATCATTTTTCTTTGTGTTTTTTATTAAATTATAACATTATAATGCATTAAATGAAATACATAATTAACAATAAAGTATAAGGAATGGAAAACCCCGCATATCAAATATTCATAAGAACAGGTTTTTATAATATCGAATAGTTCCACGTGATATTTTAAAGTAAACATTGATAACAACATTTTTTTGATCCCCAAAATGGGTTTAGATGATAAAGTACCCTGAAATAAATATTTTAGTTGCTATAAAGAGTTGCAAGACTTTTCCAGCTACTCGCTTTTATAAAAAAAACATGCACTGAAAATATACTATAAAAGGAACCTAAACAACATACGTTTAAAACTAGGAAAATGCTCGATTAATATTTCAAAAAGTATGTTCTAATTTCAATTCAGGGGAGATTTAGAATTATTCAAAGGGGTATAATTAAATGGAATAGCAGAATGAATCAAAGAAATGGCCTAGATGCCAGGACTGAAATTTGGCGCTTACCTGCAAAACGGTAATTTTATCATTTTGTTTCTAAGAGTCAACCAAATCGTACATCAAAAGTAATAATTTACATAACTTATATTAATATAGGAATAATCAATAATGAATAAAATTACCCTTGAAATATAAATAAAAATAAGTTATACTTTCTTACTCAAATATAAGAAAAAAATCAAAGATATTTAAATATAGTAATAAGCATTTTCATTGTGCATATTCAAAATTCAAATTCGAAACATTTTAAAACTATTTCAAAGAGGATAAAACGGATATTATAGAAAATAATGATTACATTTAAACATGATATTCAAGATGATTAGATAGCAGCAACTGATCACGAATAAAATGACGAATATACAATAATCAAAGAACGAAAGACTTACGTTGGTAACACACCAATCCAAAGTTCCCGCCGCATTTTCTTCTGATCTAAGAGGTGAGTTAGGACAGGGTGACGGCGAAGAAAGGTCACTTTTAATGGCATTTACGAGCGGCACAATGTTGTCCACCGGCGAGGGACTGTTAAGAATGTCCGTCAGTGTCAAGGTCTCATAACCAAGGCAATTAAGTGATGGGGATTGTTGGCGTCTAGTGCGGCAAGCACTACCACCGACAGAGTGAGAAGAAGACTGTGTATTGTCTGCAAGATGACTTCTCGTAGCTGTGCTACTCTGAGAGAGCTGGGAGTTTAGAGAGGAGGAATTGCGCAGAGATGAGGAAGAGGGTAGATCAAAGCTTCCGGTGTTGTTGTTGTCAGCGATCAGAGAGTAGAGAGTGCTTCCTGGTCCGGACTGTGGGCCGTTCAAGTAAGAGGGTGGTGGAGGTTGTGGAGCCACAGGGGGTAGAGGTTGCGGACATAGATCTGGTGGGTCCGACCAGCGAGGTGCGCTCGCTAGATGCCCAATAAAGCTCAGTTCGGGCTGGCTAAGTAGTCGTTCAAGAGTACTTAATTTAGACATGGTGACACACTACTGCCGAAGAGAAAGCAATTTCTAGTGATGAAGTATAACAAGATACACTTTGATAGGAAGTGAAGAAGATAATGCCGAAGTGTACAAGGTGAATTCAATTGTCTGGAGTGGGTATGCTTGGTGATATATCTGCACAATGTAGACCGAAAGTCACGATCAGACGTGTGTACATTTAATGTAGTCGAGGAAGGGTTGTAGAAAATCGAAGATTCAATAAATCCTGCGAATGAAAAGAGTGGTGCAATTAGAATGAAAGCAGGCTATGTTAAGAAGCAGTATATAGTATACTACACTATTACAGGTAGGTTAGGTTTTTATTTATTTATCATTTTATTTACATTTAGTGTAACATTATGTTTTTAGATTTTTAAAAGAGCCAACCTTATTTTTATTTATTTTTTTACGGTGATTCTAACAATATAAGTTTTATTCTTACCAAACAAATAGGTAGCTGTCTATTTTACGCTAAAATGAGCTATTTTTATAACGTGTAAGTTAAAGAAACAGTGGTTGCTATGCAAAATATAAGCCCCTGGAAACGGTTGCTATGTAAAAATATCATTTTTCTAATATCTGGGACATTCCAATATATGTTAAAAATTTCACTAAAATCGATTAAAGTTTAGGGTATGTTATTGAGTCTCAACAAGAAGAGGAATAATGACAAAAAAAAATCGATGTTTGCACCTTGATATCTTGGGTTCTATAATAGTTATGAAGTTGAAAATTGACTCACTAATACATTTTCGGCGGCTATTATATCTTTCTATGATATAAGTTAAATCATTTCAAAATATAAATTAGTTTTGGTAGCGGTTTAAAAATGACCGTTCTTGTGGTATTCTAATATACCTTCTGTACGTAGGTTGCTCGCATGAGCTGCATGAGCTAACAATCTACTGTCGTAGGTTTAGATTAAAAAAGATATAAAGTATAAAAATATAATTATATATATACATGAACATGATATCCGGCTATGTCGGACCTAAATATATTGAAAAATGTTTTAATGATGTAATATATAATATGTATATATCATAAATCTAGGATCAACAATTGAACTATAAATACTTCATTATAATATAATAAATAACGTAAATTATATGGATAAGTTCAACGTAAATAAATATTCCAAACAACGAGAAATAAATGGTATGCATCCAAATTTAACTTTAACTCTAATGAATACAATAAAATGAGATTTACCTTTTTTAATTATAATGTAGATTTAACTACCAAAAAGTCAAGAAATATTATATTGATAAACTATCATACACAACAATTTAAGTAATTTTACGTCAGACACATGTCTCAAGACAGACAGTGGACTTCATTAGCCAAAAACAATTTCCTATTGAAGCAACATCCGTACAACCCCACCACAAACTTGTGCGACCTTTTTGTATTCTTTCGTCTTGAGTCATTACAGCAAGCAAGGAAGACTTTATTGAAAGAGGATTCGCTAAACCTTTTATCAACTCAAATATATAGAGTTTCTCAGGTAACATAATGTGCATTCGATAAGATGATCGAGGACTTCTAAAAATAATTAAGATTGATGGTCATTATTTGTAAATACTCCGTATTAACTGTATTTAATTCAATCACTGTTACTGTATATACACGATTTTTAATATTACATTTGCACTTAATAGTCTTAAAAAATTGAAATAAATTACGAAGCACCCTTTATAGTTAATTTACCAGTTCTAAAGACAAGAATAATTACAAAATAGATTTTTAATATAAATGTTTACAATTCAAGATTTATTTTTTAATATATTTCTAGTTATATCACCTACGTATAAAATAAAGTAATATCTGGCAGCTTATTATTTTACATTTGCTTTTAACTTTGATTTTTTTTTGAACAAATGCTAACTGCTTTCGTTTACCGTTCAATATCAACGTTTAGTGTGGCTTCTTTAAATAATTATAAATTGTTTTCCTTACATTTGTACGTTTATCGATCATTTCGTTTCATTTTGTCAATCTTAAGATGTGTTTGAAGTATTAAAAAACGAAGTTCGTTTAATGTCGATGTATCTACATTTCAAGAAAATATAATCGATTTGTTCTAATACTTCTGCGTTTGTTGAAATGAAATATGAGCAGAAAATAGAGTTTTTATACAATTTACTCATATACATGGATTTAACATTCTTTATTTAATAAAGAAACTAATACAAAAACATTTCCTTGAATATAAATAATTTTAAAAATAAGAATTTTAAAATAAGAATGATAAATCAAACGTTTGGCATTGTATTGTAAAATTAAAACGTTATATTATGATTACCCAAATATACTCGTACATATATATGTTTTCTTTGAAAATCTGAATGAAATATAAATTTATTTAGAATCGAGGATTGTAAATCATACAGTATATAGTATTTAAACTTTTAAATCACAAATTTTATCTAATTTCTATTAAATATACTAAAAAAAACAGTTAAATTTTTTTTAAATAATATTTTTCATACAAAAAAGAAAATATTACCAGCACACAGCATATATTTATATTTTCATTTTCATTTACAAGAATATTGAATCCCCCTGATACCGAATATGTAACTACCGCAATGTTCGATTTATTTTAATCTTCGATTACATGAACGGTTATATTACGATATAAATATATTTATTTATTTATTTATTTATTTACGTAATGAAAAAATAATAATCTACGAATATTCGTGTGAACTCCTTTAATATAGAGTATTATAAACAAAATTATCCAAATAAAAAAAATATTATTATTCAGGCAAAGAACAAATCATTATTTATTATGAATAAAAAGATAAATTCAACATATTACAATGAACTTCCATCATCTCACCTCCCTCCGCACTGAACCTACGGACCAGAGTGCCCGATGCGATGTGGAACATGTAGGCCCCTCGACCAGCTAGACAGACAACATGCTGCCCACCAACGGTGGATAGAATTGGTGCTCTGAGCTCCCCAGTCTTGGGTGTAATGAGGGCTGCTTGGTCGAGGAGAGGTGGTTCGCACCAGGATACCAAGGGCACCAAAATTGGCTCGATCTGAGAGTCGTACCACTCCATGCTCTGGCGGACCAGTTGGTCCAGAGCTGGGAAGATGTCTGAGATGAAATTAGAAGGAAGAAAGGTGCAAATTAGTAAATTTAGTAAACTAGTGCAATATTCGAGCCGAAAGTAAGAAAGAATGTGTTAGTTATTAAAAAGTGGCAGGTCATATTTGGAAGATAGATTATATTACTTGTGGTTAAAGAGTTTAGATCATAACAATGAAACCTAAGAAAAATGAATTAGATGTTAATATTTGAAATAAATAACAATTAATGTGCACACACAGTTTACACTAAAAATATATTAATTTCAATGTTTATAAACATTTAACAGCCAATAGCAGGCTTGATGATATTTGAAATAATCTCGCTGAAAGATTGAAAAATATATTAAAGAATTGTGGTTTCCAACAAAACTAACATAGCAATAAACTGTATTACACAGAAATTCCCTTAATTTGCTAATAAAATCAATAAATCAATAAAATTTATATATGTATAGTAATTTTTTTTCTAAAAACTTATAGTATTTCACATGGTAGTCATACTACATACATTAGTGAAACATATTATAATATTTTAAGTTTAAATATTAACGTTATTTTTTTTACTTTTACAATCATGTTATTTTCTTAGAAATATCAAAAATAATCCATATTGTAGATAAGATCAACTCATATTTATTTCAATTATAATAAAAATTAATACGTCAGTTCTGCAGCGTGAAAAGAAATGTAATCCACAATATTTCAATAGATTGAACGTCTGTCTTTTTCAAGAAAAATAGAATAACTGTGCAAATTATCAGAAAATAAGAAGGCCAACGCAACTATAAAACGTTTAAGAAAATCAATTAAACATAATACAATCAGCCTGGAAGACTAAGACATCGAAAAAGAAACAGGAAGAAAACGATAGATAAGAACATAAATATGTAGCGAAAAGGAGTTGTAACAAGTTATTACAAATGAAAAGTAAATTAAAATCTTAAAGACGATAAATAATATGCCTTTTGTTGCTAATTATAATAAACCACTTTTTGAGATATAATCTTGTAGAATAATTGTGCCAAGTATTTGTTTGTATTTGTGAGTTTCCAATAAACACTTGTTTGGAATTATCCATTATCGAGGCGAGTGATCCAGAGATATAGAAAGGCAATTCTATAATCGAGATTTTAACTTTCTGTTGTAAATTGGATAGAAATTTTGAAAGAATTGATGAACAAGTGAAAAAGGTTGACGTTAACTTTCAGGAGTAGAACCCGTGTATCATCGACATATCGCTTCCATTGTCAAACTCCGTGCCTTTGATTGGAGAGGATTTTTTCTTCTATATATTCCATGACACAGTTTGCTATATGTACAGTAACGGAAACAAAAAATCTCATGACGCAACTGATTATTTGAATATAAAACTGACCATTATACAAGAATTGGGCCAGCTTAAGACAGATATAAAGTAAGAAGCATATACATTGTTGTTGGTTAGTACTCATTATTATTGGTTATATTGAAAGGTTATTATATGCATGTGAAGATTTCCAAAGTAAACTAGTTTGTTGTGCGTGATTACCACAGCCAGATGTATTCGAAACTTTCGTCAAGAGCGGCGACGTAACGTCAAAAGAACGTCGACGACTTCGTTGCCAGGAATTCCTATGTGGGCCGGGATCCATTGGAGGGTGGTGTGAATGTTTCTATCGGATATACTACTCAGATGGAGCAGAATAGGGGTGATGAGCGGATCGGTCTCTTGGTGGGAGCCTTGAAAAGAAGAATATCCCTGTCACGATTACAGCTCGAAAACTGTTAATTGCCAGCAATAAAGGATGTATTACTAATCATCTTCATGATTACAATTAACTTCTATTTACTGAAACTTGTTTGTTTAATCCTTTTCGCTTAGGTCATTTTGTTAACTGTTAATTTCTTCCCTTTTCTCTGTCTTAGGGTGGAATACGAAAACCGTCCTAACTCGAGAAACTCTTCCAAACTTCAAAAAGCAAATTTTACCCTGAGAAAGCTTATATAAAATATGAAACAATACAAAGAACAAAGATTTGTAAATTTACTAAAAGAGGTTTTAAACATAATTTTGTCATTATTTCATGAAGATTCGTTTTGTTTTTATTAACTTTATAATCATTTTGATGAGCTCTTCACTTAGGAAGATTTTAACATTCCATCATTAGTCTTCTAGTCTGTTTGTATCATGTTTCATTGATTTTCTTGAACAATGCTTTGTCGTGTTAACTTTCTTCCTTCAGTTTGTTTACACAGCTATTCTGTTTTCTTAACAAAGACAGACGTAGTACGACCTGTTGAAATACATATATCGCAGTATATATCACTCTGCAGAACTTATTTATTTTTATTATCATGAATCCAGTCAGAATTATTTTTATATATTATTTGAAATATTTATCATATTAATTAGGTATTAAATTTATCTTCTTAATTTTGTAATAATATGGTGTATTCATACTGATATTCTAAATGAAAAATGTTATTTTTAAACTCAAATTACTTGATTTGTTGTTTGGAATAAAATAATTAACCTTTTCAAAACAAAGCTTTTCCTTTCAAACAATTTTATTACGTAGAATTATATATTTTTCGGAATGGAAATGAACAGATTTATAAGAAAAATTGCAATTCAGTGAATATTTATATATAATTAAAAATGTTACTAATAAATCTTTAAAAATAGAGTATGGATATATTGCATTAAAAATAGATATCGCAATCTTCATTAATATATAACATTTTCCCATTATATAAATCAAATTAGTGAGCTTCTTGGGATTCAGTAATAAATACACTTTTTTAATAAGTATACCATACAATTGAAGTATATTTAGAATCAAAAAATAAAACAATGACATTTCTTTTCTTTCGTCAATTTATACTAGTACGTAGTTTCCATAAGCTTTGATTTTGTTTTTTCTTTAATGCACCTTCAATATACCTAAAAAATAATTAAGTTAAAATAAAGTTTGTTAATTATAATGCTGCTTCATTATAAATTAATAACTTTTAACATATAGTTAAAATCAGCTTAAGATTACATAAAAGCACAATATAACTTTATTAAAATCGTTAATAATATATTTATAAATAGATAAAATATTATAAATTGATATAATACTGGTTTTGCAATAAACAGAAAAATTTATTTGCTAATATATAAATATATAAAAACTATAATTAGATCGCAGTACTTTTGACATGAGAAAAATGTTGTTTATTAAAACATAGAAAGTTTAATCATATGTTTTAAAAAATCAAAAAGAATGTTATGTATTCTTCATTTAGATTAAAAAATCAGATTCTGCCTATATGATATGTATTTACAATTGAACAAAATATGTTTAAACAATTTAAATATAAATTATAAGTTTGTATCAATTAATTAACCACAATTGGTTAATTTCAATTAAAAAAAACAAAAAAAACAATAAAGCCTGAATCATAGAGTATTTCATTACTCTATGGCCTATATGATGCATATTATAAAATAATATTAAATTGAGATTAGAGATTAAATAATCAATATTAAGTCTGAGATACTGAGCGCCAGAGTTTTTATTTACTATTTCAATCATTTGCATTTTATTGTGGTATTGATTTAATAACTATATTGATCGCTTACAATAACTAAAACAAAGAACAATAACTGGCTGAGCTCAGAATGGCAAATAGATTTTTTTAAATTTCTAATCTAGTTGAACACATCAAAATTAAATATATATTGAATAGACTTTTAGATAGTTATTTTGTAGAATGCTAGAATAAAGCAATATATATTTTTAAAAGGCATTTCAAAGTAAAATATTTGTTTAATTTGAAATCACATTACAATCGCAGTTAGACTGTACCTTTGACAGAGCGAAAGCGACTAATGACGATACCAGAGAGATGGCGCACGTCGGCATCCTCCAACTCTGCGAAGAGAAGGATTCCTTGTCTCAAGAGCTGGAGTTCAGAGTCGAGGACCCGAGTGAGAGCGTAGTCGAGGCAGGAGAGGAGGTAAACGGGAGACCAGAGTCTGAGGACTGCAATCAGATATCCTAGGTGGAAGAAGGAGTACTTCTTCAGAGCCACCAAGTCACCTGTTGTGTGTGTTGAGGAGTAAGGATTCTTATCGGGTGGAGATGTACATTTCATTATTTCTTCTACTTTCTACTTTCAACATTTCGATTAATATACTATCAAACGATACCGACTTAGTGTCAACTGCGGTAACATAAGACAAACAGTTATTTTGTATACATCGAACATATAGGACAATTCCCTTCTGGTCGCTAAAACTCACCATATACCTGCGTTACCTAGGTTACCTGCTTTATGAGAACCTTGAATGTCAGTTAGTAATCTCCAAAACTTCTGCTGATATCAATACATTTTGAGGAAATATACCTTAGATATACTATTTACCTCATGTTATAATATACCATTGAAAAATGATTAAGTGTTAATTTATTTCCATATTATCTATATATAAACTTTGAGACAATTTTTTTTTCTTCTGATTTATGAAAATATATTTTATGTAGAGCACAAGTATGTTTTTTAATATTTATCTAAAACGTTTCATTGATAGAGTAAAAGTAACCACAAGCAAATGCCGTTAAAATTGTAAAATTGTAAAAGAGAAAATTTAATTCATGTAAGACTTAAGAAAATGAGTTATACAAAATTATATTTATTAAAAATTACGTAAAAATAAAAATATAAGAAATGTGCCTACTTATAAATCATTTACGAGTAAATAACAAGTGAATATTTTTCGATTATCTGTAGTTACTCTATACACTACAGGTCAGAAAAATAACGAATACACTATACTTTATTTAAAATACTAAAATGATGATTGTTTGACGCTTTCTAAAAGACTAATGACATTCCTTTTATGCATCATTATACTCAGATAGCTGTTCATTTATTTTGCTATTTAATCCTGTTTTTACTGTATGTAGTTATGTTCTTAATATCCTAAACTATTAATATTAATTGTACTCATACCCAATTTCCTTTAAGAAAATCACATTAGTATTTAATCCCCTGAAAAATATTTCGTTCGAAACCATTGGCGTGTTTTGTTCTAATAACATTTAATATATTTAATAAAATATTTTTATATAACTATCTTTTTACACTAAATTATTGATATAGCCAAAAAATTATTTAAAATTTCTGAATTCATTCATTTATTAATTCTATTCAAAAGTAGCACATCCCATGTTATCATTTATGGGTAGTTTTTCTACATACCGAATGTTTATTTTAAATCTTTAGAGTAATAACGTCAATAACGTTACCTTAGCTCAGTAGTTAAATATGTAAAAAAAACTGATTGCGTAATACCTTTTATCCTGTGCATATATGTTTGTACATCTATGAATATAGGCACTCTATGAGCTGCACAACAATTTAACCAATACATTTCAAATTACATACATATACGTTATAGATGTTTTGAACTATTGAACTATTTAAAACTGTTGAATTAAATTGCGTAATTTACAAATTGAATAAAATATTCGTAGAGCAGTGTATCAGTTAATTGTTCAGCCTAGTATAATATCTACTTCAGTATTTTGTAATGATATTATTAATAATATTGGTGGTTTGACGACATTGCATGGAAGCCTGTTTATGAAAATTGTCGGTAATAAACTGATCAATCACATATTATAACTTAGTCTTTTATTCAAGTTATGAAAATATGATAATGCAGAGTACCTATATGTTGCAACGTAGAGTAGAAAATAAAATAAAATAAAAATGCGTAGAAATATGAAAACTTCATTATAAACACTAGTTCAATTGAATGGTTTTGTATATACTTTTTAAGTACATCTAGCAAACTATACAGGTCACGAACAATTTATATTTTAATAAATTAATGTTAAATTATTGTTAATCTGTCACAATTTTTGTAATGAATGATTGTATATTATAACAAGATTTTATTGTTTTTAATTTTTCGGAATTGTTCGAACGATTACATTTAATTTTATTGATAAGATTGATAGATTGAAAGATAGATAAATAGTGAAATATATTTTTGAAGAAAAAAACAAGAATTAATTATAGAAAATGAAATAAAACATTAAACCATTAAATAGCTCAAAATAACACAAATAACAATTTAAGAATAAAAATCTGAAAAACTACAGTTATAGTATACATTAAAGAATATTTTTTATAAAAAAGACAAATTTGATTAAACTCAATAACATTATTTTTATATAAAGCTTTTATATATTTCAATGATTTTAAATTGAAATTTGTTCGTGATAATATATTTTTAAATGCATAATTTTAAATTTGCATCATCTACTTGCATCAATCGTATTTCAAAAATAACTTATTCAATTGTAGAAAAAAAATTATACTTTTCTTTAAATATAACAATTATTATCTAGTGTATCAATATGATTTAGACTTTTCTGTCACAATAATGTGACATTTCTTAATATTTTTCAATTCTCTTAAAGCCGTTGTCCATTTTCAATTTGAAAGTGAAATGCCCAACTGTTTGATCAAAAATATTAACTGCTAGTCAATGAAGAGCAAATGAAATAGAGGTCACATGTCTGCATAATTTTATATATTGCTGTAGCTAAAGTGATTAAAGGGTTTAATGACTTTATAAATTAATTATTTAATATTAAAGGAAGTGATAACATTTTAATACTTTAAATAAATCTCAAATGTATTCAATAACATGAAATGTAATCCATGTACCTGAGAGCATAAGATGATACCACAACTCTTCTGCTCTTCTTGGATTCAAGCTGGCCTCCGAGTACATGACCTGTTGTGGGCCAAGCGTGCACAACGTGTTGTTCAACGGTACCATTCCATCTCCATGACTGGCAGACAAGTCTCCACTATAGAGCCCTGCACGACTTCCTCGCCTACTGCCGTCCCGTTCACTTCCAATTATTAGATTGCTACCTTTGGTCATGATAGATCCTACCAACGCCCCATTAAGCTCCATACTCGAAGCGAATAGACTGAGAAAAAGATTAGAGAGATTTTGATGAACCTGTCGCACCTGGGCTGACCCGGTGAATAGACTGGCACGCATAACTTCAGCTAGGGGTCGGCTTGCTGGATACATGAGGTATCGGCCATGTCGAAGCTGCCAACGGAGTAGGGGAGCCAGGTGGTGTTTTAGTCGGAGCCAGATAAGTAAAGGAAAGCGATACATGGAGAATAAATCGGGAGAAGAGGGCATCATTTGTTCATCACATGAAAGCAAGTCGAGTAATTCCATTTGACTGAGACCCTTCCGTGCAGAACAAATGTAGCGGATGACTGAGTCGACAAGATTCACCGGGAAGTGTGCGTAGAGGTTCTGAAGAATGACGTGCAGGCCTGCCGAGTTGTTATCTTGGTTGAGCAAACTGTCTGAGTTATTTGAAGAAGATTTATCACCGCAGTCATCGGTAGTAGGGGTGCGGCAAGAGCAGAGGACCTGAAGAAGTTGCCGTAGGGAGGCCTCCATTTTCTCAGAGGATCCAGCTGAGAACTCAAGACGTTTGTAGACAAAAGAGAGACCACTGGGGTTAGTACTGAAGGCGGTTATGGCAAGACTGCACAAGGTCGCGGTTCCAATCTCTACTACAGGCAACAGAAGACCGTGTAGAGATTCGCTTCTCTGTTGTTTCCAAGTGTCGATAAGAAGGCGACCAGCTGTCTTAGAAGAGGGGCAAGTGACGGTGGCGAAGATGTAAGTCTTAGGAGGAAGGGTCATTGACAGGAAGGCCAGCAAAAGTTGTTGGTCCTCGGGGGAAGCACGACCATACAACTCGTCTACGTCATCTAATAGAAGACAGTAGTAACGAGAGGTGTCCTGCGATAACTCCTTGAGGAGCTCCTCAAGTTTCTCCGTGTCGGTGTATTTGGAAGTAAGAATTGCACTAGAGTCGTCCCCATCGAAGAAGAGAAGGCACTGGGTCAGATAGGAGACAAGATTACGGAAGGTTAGGAAGTGGGTAGAGTTACGCAGGAAGACGACCAGGGACATGACCTCTTCATTACTGAAAAGTTGCCAGCAGATCTCTAATGCTCGAACCATCTGTCGTGTCTTGCCGTGTGCCTGTCCCCCATGTATAAGCGCTGGTTGGTGTAGGGAGGTAGCCCCAGCAATCAGGTGTCTTCGCAGACCCTCTTCTTGCTCCTCCCGGCCCATCTCCTCCCAGGGGAAGGCTAGTTGTTCGCGGATGATCTCCTGGCTGTGCAGGACCTGATGGGGGTAGGGGGTGGGGAAGAAGGAATCAGAATTTGTTTGTATTTTATATTCAAAAGGTTTTTTTAATATTGTCATTATAGCATCCATGCTTAACTAAAATAATACTATATTACTTTAGATTTATAGAATATACTATGTATAATAGAATCTAACACAAAAATATCTAAAATTATATAGTTATTACATCCAACTGTTTAATTCTATTTCTTATTATAATACATGAAAGTAAAAATTTATTATTATGAATAATTAAAAAAAACTTTAACATATTTAGATTAGAATAACATTATTTATCATTTCAGTTAGGAATATAATTGTTTAACTAAAATAGTCAAACGATTTAATGTAAAGACATTATATAAATATATTTTAGAAATTAGAACTTTAACTATTCAAAATGGTATGTACAATTAACAATTAAACACAATAAGAAACGTAGAGGATAACTGAATATAACGAACTAAACACAATACGTAACTAAAAAAATTAGCATACATATAGTTTACATAAATTTTATAACACCAACAGTCATACTAAAAAGTTTGAAATCATTCAATTAAAAGTTTAAAAAAATAACACTAAAATATTTCAAATTGAAAAATATAATTAAGTTTCTTTATTATTTAAAAAAAGATATAATTTTTAGCTATAGCAATTATAGCAATCATATTTTAGTATCAATCAATCAATGCACGGTCTAAATTTTACAATATGAAATCTGAACCCCGACTGTACTCGAAAACATTTCTAAATTTACAACAAGCATTTCCGATTTCAATTAAAACATAAAATAAAGTTATAATGAACTATTTTTCATGTGCTTAAAATTACATTTACATAAAAATAACTTTACATTTACACCTTTAAATTCTACTTTTTTCTTACAATACCTATCCTATAAGGAATCATTGTCATCCTCTTTGATGTGTCCATATATAATCTCAAAAGAATGAGAAATTATCGAAGAAATGAATATCCTAGACTACGATACGAGACATTTTTTATTTATCCAATTTAACACTAATTTACTACTTCAAAATAAATTGTCCGATTTCAATAAGAATTTTGACATATTATGCTTTAAATTTCTATCCTACATATTTCTATTCCATATTTTCTATTCAATATTTATATATTTTATTGCTTGTTCACCTCTGTCAACTGAAGCATATTTTTTATTTTTTATTTAACAAAGGATTAAAGTTGACATTCACAATCAGCTTTAGTCTTCTATATTTCTTTAATTGAATGATAAAACTTATATATAAATGTTTTCAATATAATTTCAATATTTTGCATTTAATAATTTAATAATTTTTATTGTTTGACATTAATGAGGCTATTTTCTGGATTATATGCAAAAGTCTTTCTAGAGTAAAAAAGACCAAATTTACATACATACTTATAAGACATATTTGATTGAAACATAACATGGAATATTCTATAATATATGTATTTTCATGCAGCTTACACAAATAACAAATAATGAAATGACTTTAATTATATTAAAACTATGTTTAACATATTGATTACTATAAAAGTAAGATAATAAGGCTGATTGGTTAGAGATACACTTCATAAAAATAATTAAAATATGATCAGAGCCAATTTTTAGGATAAGACTGCGCTTTTACATTAAATTGTTTGTGGTATGAATTTAGACTTTAATAAATGATGAAACGCCAACATATCACAAACATATTAAAACGAATTGTTTTCATTATTTCATTATCATGCATAAAATCTTAAAATCATATCAATACAATGTGTGTATGCTGATTTCCATTGAGGTGACTATTCTGTTAGTCACTATAGGCGATTATTGTTTTTCTGGGAATAACAATAATTCACAAGATTTGTAAAATAGTATCAGATCAAATACAAATAGTAGACGAAAAAAGGATAAAGAATAACCCTGAACTGAATTAATATCCGAAATTAATACAATCTCTGTAGGTGTTGTATTATCTTTATTTTTTAGAATATATATATTAAAAAAACATCGATAATTACTGCACGTTTCTTTGGGCCACCATACTGTACTCACCTGAGACATGACAGAATGTGAGGTGATCTCCTCCACCCTGGTGAAAGCAGCACTCTCTCGAATGGAGTTTGTAAGTGTCGCTACCACCCAACAAACCATCTCCTGCGCCCGAACCTGTCGTTTTGAGCCCACAGCTGAGGTGGCCCGTGAACCGTTCCCTCCCCCGCTCCCGACACCCCCTTTGCCCGACTTTGGCTGGGGAGTGAACCACTTGCAACCTGGGTGCTTGTCTATTAGATTCCTGAGGTGTTGGCTGACCTGCAGCTCACTTGTACCGTTATTGTTTGATGAAGACTCGGTGGCATGTTTACTGTCTCCACCCCCGCGACGAAAGGAGCATTTAGTTGTTTTTTTCTGTTGATTGCGATTGTCGTGGGTTGCGATGGTGTTGTCAACTGAAATTGCAATGTGACATCGATAAAATGTTGCAGTAAATGCATTTTTTTCTTAAATAGATGTAAATATAATAGGTGGCTGTTATTTTTTACATGTACATTACATTATTCAAAACTTACTTGAACTATGCCTATATTATCATTATTATAATAACATTAAAAACTTGATTTTTTATTAATAATCATTAAACTACAATTTAATTTAAATGTAAAGTTTGCTTAATCTATACTCAGATAAAAGTATATGTTTCTAAAGGTAATATAGGTATTAGTTTGTAGAATTGAAAGACGTAAAATTATCAAGAAATTTTAACATAAGTCATTAAAATCCTAACTATAATAACTATCTCTACATTAATATAATACGCAAATTATCAACAAATATCGTCATATAAGATAACTGCATGATATATAATTATAGATAACTATTTTTAAGTGAAATTTTTTATTTAAAAATCGCCAATGATATTTATTTATTTTATCTGTATAAAATGTTGTGCTCCTGCATCAACTATACTAAATATTGAATTTAAAGAATAATTATATACATTATGTAAAATTAGTTATGTATAATTATGAAATAATTATATTATAAATATAGCTGAAATACTTGTGAATAATCAGCGCATAACATATATTATCAGTAACATTTTAAATTAATTAGGTTTATAAATATTATAATAAATATAATTTAGAAAAGTTAACTAAAACCTAGTAGCAGTAGTAGGTTAAGATTGCAGCTAACAAAAGATACCATAAAATATAATATATTGATCAGGGACAACTTCAACACGGAAGCACTTTAACACGTAAGTTGTCCCTGATATGGAGTTTTAAAGTTTTTTTTATAATTAACTTTGCATATTTATATATATTGTCCGATTACAGTTTATAATTAAGTGGTTTTTATTTATTTTAGTCGAGTTTGGAGTATTTGTAACTAACATGATTACATTTATTTAAATATTTTGTAATGTAATTTTAATAGTTATTAATTATATATATGTATTGTACATTTAAACTGTATTTAATAGTTTAATGATTATTTTTGGAATAGTTTAATGATAAAACAAGGTTTTAATTAATTGTTTAAAGTAAAAAATGGTATGTATTATTTCAGAAGAGTTGCACTTGTAGTGCAATTAAGCATGTAGGTACTTGTTAAATAAATATCAAATTCGTAAAATTAAAATTGCTTAAATTCATTCTAGATAATTAATACGTGGTTACCTTTTTCATTTAGCGTTTTAATTTATTCTAAAAATAATTTTAATTTAATATATTATTCTATATTTTCATATGCCGCCACCTTTGCACGCAATAACATGAATATAATATTGAACACATCGTGTAAATGTTTATGACTCACATGTTTTTGATATTGTGTATAGTAATAGACTCGTGATGGACAAATTTACTGGCTGTGGTCTTATAAAACTTATAAAAATATCTATTTTACCAATAGAAAAATATTTTCCATATATAAAGTTAATACGGTGTTACTGAATTACGTCATCATTAAGTTTACCAGATATTGCAACATATTAAAATTAATAAAATATATTCGTAGATATGTAGACAGTATAGTTGCAATAACCTGAATAGAAAAATTATTCTTAAATTATAGAAATCACACTTAACTCAATTAAATAAGAAGTATTTAAAATATAATACAAATTTCTCCAAATATAATTCAATTTAGTATATAGACCCTAACCTAAAAGATTTTAACACATTTATCAATGAAGAATTCTCTAAAGTCAAATAATATACAAAATGAAAAGATTTTATTTCTAGAAGTATTGTTCAATGTTTTTATTTTGTTGATACAAATAATGAGACAAATATTTCTGAGCGGAATTGATCATTCACTGAATAAACAAGGTTAAATATTTTCCATCCATATATATTTTTGTATATTTCTTTTTATAATTTTCATTTATTTGTTGTTATCAAGGCTTTCAAGCCGTTGGGCATATATCAGAGTTATACTGATTAATAATTATTTAAAGAAGCATTTTTCAAATTTTAGCAGGTGTAAAATTTTAATATTTGAATGTTCATATTGTTAACATGTAAATGTTGCATTATATCGCTTGAATGATACGTTATGCTACCATGTCTATGCAAATAAGCATTAAATGCTTTCCATGATAGCTACATTTCTATCAATATTATATATACAAGAATGTGAAGGTGTTGATATCTATATACGATACAAGGCAGACATCTTTACAATTCTGTTACAATAGCACCTTCGTCAGTTATTTAAATTTATCTGAGGAACTTGTATAATGAGAACATTTTATAAAGTATTAACAAAAATACTAAATTAAAATAAGTTAAACGTTGGAATATTGTCTAAAACGCAATTATATATATTTTTTATGTATTTTAAAATGATATACTAAAAATGTTTTGAACTTCTCTATTTATATATTATATCTGTTTTAAAGTTTAACACATTTATATATTAATACAAATTTTCTATACTCATTACTAGTGAAAGATCTCGCTCTATAATTACCGAATTGGGAATTTTTTACTACGTTTAGCTCTTGGATGACAGTCAGCTTTAATGTCTATCAAATTAATATATGACTCAATTTATGTTGTGTGAAAGTTCATTTACTAAAGTGCAATTTTATAAACCTATTTTATTTTTTCCCATTCAAGTATTAAATTTGATATATAGGTACTCCATATATAGATAGTTAATGCATATGAAAATAAAACAATATGGAGAACATGTGGATAAAATTGTTAAAATACATAAATAAGTAAAGAAAGACCATGTTAAAATGGGTTAAATAAAAATTTGAAAAAGAAAGATTAAGAAACTATGAGAAATAACTATTGCTTATCCTAAAATTCAAAATAGCACATTCCTTTGTGTCAGAATGAGAATGAAGCAGAAAAAGAAGAGGGGTGGGTTAAAAACAATTGGAACTAAGAAAAAGATTTGTTACAAGAGTTGACTTTGAGATTTGTCAAATAAAATTCAAACTGTCAACAAATAAATTCTGTAGAATAAGAAAGACCGAATTATAAGGAGAAAGGAGGGGAGGGAGCCATTGATATAATGTTCGAAGCTTTAAGCTACAAAATTATAGAAAACTTGAGTAAACACCCCAACATCGATCGCCTGTCGTTCGCTCGTGCTTTGACGAATATTAAAATGTTTTATTAAATATTATAGCTTGAGCGTACAACAATAGCTATCCATAATAGTGAAGGAATTATGCCTGATATACCCTAAAGAATAAACCTTCAGAGTTACCTGCTCTAGAAAATATCATCTTGTTACTGTTATATCAAAAGCGATTAAAAATGTGGAAAGAAATATGCTAGGATGACATTTTTGTATCACTAGTTAATGAATTTTGTATTAAATCAATTATTTCGAATTTAAGAATTTTCAAAAACAAACAATAAAAATGCAAAATGTAGAATTGAGGCTTTTTTGTTTTTATATTTTATATTTTTATATTTGTAGATATTTATGCACAATATCTACATAAAGTATTCTAAGTGCCGATTAAAACATAACTTCTTCCTATTTCTTTTTCAAATTTGTGTTTAACTCATTTTAACATGGCCTTTGTTTACTTATTTGTGTGTTTTGATGACTAGCACAGCTGCTAACCAAGTAGTGTTAAGTAAGTTGCCCCGGGTGGGATTAAAACCCGGGCCTTCTATACATATGACCAACGCTCTACCAACTGAGCTACTCACCCCCACTTAAAAATATGTGATATATAATACTTTAAATATTAATTATAGTTCATTTATGAATATGAGTATGCTTATAGATAACATGACACTTTTACACAGAATCCCATGAGATAGCGTATATATTAAATTAGATATTTACAAATTTTTACATCATGTGAATTATCAAAAGTGGACAATACAGCATAATTACGAAGTAAATTAGCTGTGTTCAGTTATCAAATTAATGAATTGTAATACTGTGTAAGATAAATGAAATATGTGAGATTAAAGGAACAGATGATTGTATAAATTTGCAACACTTGTTGTTGTTAGTTACATTATTTATTTTTGAATGATATATCATTGTAAATAGGGTTAGTTGTGTAATAAATAAGGCAATACAGTATTATGCATAACGTAGGAGATAGTATACTAAGTTTATTTAGATAGAAACATGTAGGCGATGAAACTCTTGTTTTAGTATGTATTACCTACAAAAATAGTTTCTTTAAAAGTTGTTATATTTTTCACATAAGATATAAATACAGTTCTCTATCTATTTATTTCATCCAAGAAATTTACTCAAACTCACTTAAGTGATCATATTATATTGTTGTACATACCTACATACAAAAGTTTTGTTTCAATATTTTATATGATTTTTGTCAAGTGTACTTCTAATCGGTACTAAATAATTACTCAATTATAAAATAGTCTTTAATGTTAAACATTTAGTCTAACATTTGTTAAATCTATCACAAAATCTCGGAAAGAACTGTATTATTTTCACAAGGAATATTCTCGAAATTTGTAAAAAAAATGTGATAAACTAACCAATATTGTGTAATATGTGAAATCTATTACACGTTATTTATCTATAATAATATTATTAATTCTACATGTTATTTGAATGACTATTTAAAAAGCTAAATATACCTTTATCATCTCCAACATCCATGTCTACAAGCAAACACCCCTGTGGTTTGCATGCAAGACCAGCTTTCACCAGTTGAAATAGAGCTGAAAAATCAATGTCAGAAATTCATAATTACTTTACATACAAGGGTTTTTATCATTTTTATATAGGTACTGATGACAGACTATTATATGATTGAAAGGGAAAAATCGTTAGACTTGACAAAAAACGAATGTGTTGAATAGGCTTGTATAAAAGTATTATTTTAAATTCATTTTTGGGTAAAATTACTATATAATCTCATAAATCAAACTATTAAACTGATACGATATTATGGTTAATATAGTGAATAGTACAAAATGTACTGAATATACATACGTTATTAGCGACATATAATTGCACATAATTGTCTGATAGAGATAATAACTGGTTTTTGTTAATTACGATGTACAATATTTAGAAAACAATAAAAATGTAATTACATAAAAATACACCTATGTGGTATTGAGTAATATTTTCACTACATACATACAATTGACAGATTATAAGTTTCATTACTACATATATCTACACATTAATTTGCTTGATTAAACCATTTAATAGAATAGTTTGTCAGCATATGAGCATTATACCAAAAGAAATATCAAAAGAAAAGAAAAGAAAATCTAAGCTAAACATTCACAAAAACAAATATATATATTTCAAATAAACACATCCTTTTTATATTACATGATCAATCGAAAATATATATATTTTTAAGTACATTTGATATATTGTGATGCACCAGTAGGTATGTCTATAAAAACGTTAATCTATTTATATGTATAAGTTGAATAATAATTTATGCTTTAAATCAGCAGGTCATAGATTCATATATTCAGTTGGGAAATACACTTATTAATAAAATATAACACAAATATATTACACTTTCAAGAAAAGTCTTTGTATAACTCTTTATATATATACATAGGTATAGTTCTAATTTACCAGAATCTTTCACGCTATTTCCAGGACCGTTTTGGAAACTGCATTCCTTACGCCTCAGACATTCCGAGAAATACATGTTGCAAAGGATGGATATCTTAGAGTTGAGACAGCTGCAAAATTTAAATATATATATATTTTTAGTTATTATTGCTCGTATAGAAAATAAATAAACGAGATTATCGAGTTTAATGCAAATATATTAAATAATATATTTAACAAGATATGCAACCTGGAAAATACTATACAAAATTAGAACGCGGTAGTTTTATTGTTTTTTCTGTTTTACTTTTTTCTAAGAGGGCAATTAATATGGATATTATTTTTATTTATTATATAATATGATTTTAAGAAAAATCAATAAAATGGAGTGCTTTAACTTCGAATAATTTCCTTTTAAAATGTCTTCGATTGCGGATTTAGTTAATTATATTATTCAATATATCATATCATATTTATTGGTGTATATATCAAAATTAGATCAATAACTTAAATTTTAATGGAAACTTTACATTAACAAATACATACATAATCAACACAATACAATAGGAAACTTACTGAGGCACAAGTTCGTAGGTCTTCAATCGTTCCGTAGATGGTTGATACATACTCTCTAAGTGCTTCAATCCATCTAAATAAAAATAAAATTGAATGGAATGGAATGGAATTTAAAATAAAATAAAATGTTAGTAGCAGCTTGCATCAATTTATCATAATAACAAGTTGAAAAATATTAAAAATACAGTCAGACGCGTTTTCAAGGTTTTCGTAGGTAACAACAACCAAAATGAATTAAGGCAATAAAATAATATATATAATAAATTTCGAGACTATATTCGTCTGACTGTGTTTTTAATGTTTTAATATTTCGATATTTATTCTAATGAAAATTCAATATTTTAAATCTGTGAAACCTGTCACATTTAATTAAATTAAAAATTATGTACTGTAGGTATGTAACATTAATTAATAATAATTGTATATTTATTTTAGACATTTCTGTTTATTGTGTTTTATATAATTGAAAATAATACGTCCACTTTATTGCTTTTTAAAATTATTTAATAAATGACAAAAAATAATTCAAAATTAGTTATATTAGTTATATTAGCAAAAACATTAACGCTATAGTTTTCCCTAAAGTTTTAAATAATTTAAACATAAATTTAAAAATTTCTTTAAAATTCTATTAACACATTTTAATAGAAATGGAGCAGTAACATAAAGCTAATTTGAATAGATGGATTTTACTCGAAACCTTGCTTCTGTAACAAAAATCTCTTAAAGAAGAGTATTCATATTCATATTTTTATTTTTAATATTATTTATTATATTCTAATAATTCAAACTGTATATAAAGGTATGGTCTTATTACATATTACACACTGTTTGAGCATTTTTTACGGAATATGTTATATTTTAAAACCCCATTAAACCTGTTACATTTTAATAATAAATTTGATTACATCAAAACCTATCAAAATAATTTTTTTCTATGAAATCTTTTAACGCGTTTTCCTTTATGTTTTTTTCTATTTAGTTTAAAAGAGTAAAAATGTAACATGTTATTGCACAGTAATTTCTACAACTTTTTGTAATGTAAGTTATTGAGTTAACATTTATTAACTTGTTTCTTTTAGAAATAAAGGTAATATTTATTTTTTAAAAGTCTAAATATTAAATTTTTATTGCATAAATACAAACACACATACATAAAAATTCAAAGTTCACATGAAAATATATATAATTTAGAAGATTTCCTCAACCTGGTCTGACCTTTGTTTATTGATTGTGCTACTTTTTTCAGTCGATTCCAGTCATTTTCATTTATACTCGATGGGAAAACCCGTGGACCCAAAGTTGTACCAACCAAGAACTGAAACGATCCAAAAGAAATATCCAAAATAATAGTCCTAGACACGAATAAGTTTATATAGTTATTTCATTAATATTAATATTATTAAATGTTGAGATAATTGTACTACTAATATTTATTTCATTAACAATATAACAAATAAAAAATATATTATAAAGAAATTATTACACATACAGAAAGAAATTGATTATATTTAGCTGCGTGGACTATATTTGATTTTGATAAAAATACACATTTCTTTGCATGTAATATAGTAATTTAACTCTTATAGCGCATAAATCGAAAACGAAATGAAAAAAATATCTATACAAAAGCACGAATATTTTATTTCGACAAACAATAATAAATGGGAATAAAAAATACAGTATTCACTGTTGCTTCACTGAATAAGAGGAAATAATAAACAGACGAATCTATGAATTTACAAAAAGAATGGAGAAAAAACAAATTTTGTTGGAGCATTAACAGTTTAAAGAGAAAAAGGTATACATGGCAGTTTTTGTACAACTATTTTAATAAGATAGAGCACGGAGAAATCTAAACACGGATAAACTATTTCAATACAATTTTGTTTGGTTTTCATACAACGACTGTCTATTTCTATTATTTCCTTCTGTATAATCAACATGCAGATTAGAACAAATTATGCATTCACATGATGCATTATGTCAACACTTTCTAAAGCTGTAGCGTCTTGCGACTAACATTATTAAACATTTATTATCAAGCAGTAAATATGTACATTATATACAAAAATACATTATATGCCTATATATCACAGTTGTATGTTACAAGTACAATGCACACAAGGTGTGTAGTTATGAAAACTACCAAATAGACTACCATCTTTTATTATTAACAAAGTATATTATAATGACAATATTTCCTTCTTTCATACGCGTGAAAGGGGTATAATTTTACAGAATAATTCTTACTTTAGTAATCTGCTAAAATTCAAAAACATTTCAATAGTATAAAAGTTAGTATGATCAGTGTAGAAGTTAACTTATAGGTACTTTTAAAATAAAAAGGATCCATATTAAAAATATATTTAAAAGGTGTTTCATGCTACATAAACTATTTTTTAAGTACTGTATATAATATAACATAACTACAAATACAAATTCTTAAAATTATATTATATAAGAGACATCTACAGCAACTATTGTTCATAGTTTAATTATAACTTGGCAAATGAAATAATTTAAAAATGGTAATTTATCTTATTCTTGTATAATATGTTCTAAATATGCATATATAGGTATATACATGTATTTCTGTAAATATCGCTAACAAACCCATGCATACAAGAGCCCTAAAACACTTTTAAAAGAAAATCTGATTTAGTTCGACGAAGTTATTATTATAAAATGCACATCCAAAACTAAAAAAAGCTAGAAACATATTCATAATATTGACCAAAATATTTTTTGTAAATTGTACATAAATGTATCTATTTGTTGTATGTATAACGATGGACTATACATATTTACACGAGTATATAAATGGAAAATAGAAAGAAAAAAATAATTGTGTTTGTGTACGAATGTACATTTTCCAAATACACGTCGACTACATGTGTATTATCGGCTGCTTCTTTTCCACTTTTCTTATACATAAGTAAACTTCTGTTACACTCACTATATGGTAGGAAATAAAATATTCAATGCGGAATATAGATAAAGTTTGAATCTCTAAGAGGAAATACTATCTTGGTAACCATGACTATACCCATAATATATACACACCAAAGCGAGAACGTGCATTGTATCTATTACGCATAGTCGATGCAAGGAAAAGGAGCGATATAATATGTAATATACGTATAAAACGTAAATATTTCTAAATATTTTCTAAATATGGAAACATTGTTAGATATATGTAGACTATCTTGACTATACTATCTTGTAATTTATCATGTAGATACAGTATAAATTATGTTTCATGTAGATATAATTACCGGTTGAAAATGTATGTTATTCGTTTTGAAGTACACAAGTTTGCGATTAAGTACGAATTATTAAAAGTATATAAGAATTCATGTAGTAAAATAATAATATATATTTATGGTTGAACTGTTGAACGTAATCTTAATTATATTATCTTTTTGGGGTTTCAAAAGTAAAAACAAATCCAATACTTGCATAGTAGTTAAATATGTTATTGCTGTTAAGAATCAATGGTTTTATTCAAATTTGTATTTAAACAATTCTTAAGGATTATATTCTTCAAAAATTAGAAGCGTTTCTGATGTGATGGTTCAACTTTTATTTACTTCAATAAATATAAATGGTCTGGAATGTGGTATGCAATATTTGTTAATGGTTTAGTATATTTAAATATAAAGTATTTCCAATAGTATTACATTGAAAGGTTGAAATGACAAACTACTAAAAATAAATTTACTATTATTTGCACTATATTTTTAAATATTATATTTCCTTTTTATGTTAATAGTTAAACTTGTACAACTAGTTTTAGTCTTCGATATAGCAGTTATCTGCTAAAATTTGTCGTTTGTGTAAAAATATATTGCTAAAATGTATCCATGTACCTATCTGTTAAAATTCATTTGATGTCATGGTACTATAAGAATCGATATATTTCCTAAATTGTTTTAAATTTAACTGCTCATCAAATTGATTCTAAATCTACACGTATATGCTTTGTGTACAATGTTTTGTTAGTTTCCATGTTTCAATAAGTTTGTAAATGTTTAAAATGTAGACATTTTAGCTACAACCCATTTAATATACCTGAATATTAAAATACACGAAACATGTAAAGAACATAAGAATGGTATTATTCTGACTAATTAGGTACTCTTTAATAATGTATTTACATATGTAGGTATAATTAAATAAAATTTGTAAGCCATAGAAAACATTTAACTCTGAATCAATAATGATGTTATACATACTAATTCCCAATGGCAGCAATCTCTCTCAATCACAGCAGCTCAAACAATACAAAGAAATAAAAGCTAATAATGAGGGAGAGAAGAAAGTTTAGATTTATTAATAACAACTTGAGCAGTTGAGTTAGGTACCTACTAATAATTAAAACGACAACGCTTAGATTTAAAATATTAATAATATGAAATGTGATTAAAGCTGCTTGAAAGAAGTTCCAAATGTTAAAATTAATAGAGTTATAAAAAAGTTTAGAAGTGGAAAACTTGGGAGAAGGGCCTGTCGAAATAAACTGATACAAAAGAACGTTTTAAATGTTATTATTTTCAAACACGGCTTCATGTTCTTTAAAAAAATCACGAATTATTTCTTTTATCAAAATTTAGTTTCAATATTTACAGGGAATAAAGTAGACAAAGTTTCGTATAATTGTTTAAACAGTTTTAATTAAATTTTAGAATAATAATAATAATACTTTAAATATAAACTATTTTTTTAACATTACCTAATTACTCATTTGCTTTCTTCATCGTCACATTCTTGGCTTAGGCCTATATTCTTTATATTTCTTGAGTTGACTATATTTGATCGGTTTTATATTTATAATTGTATTTTGCAGTATTATTCTTTAAAATATTTCTATCTATCGCTTTATGTAGCATTCTTTTCGTTCTTCGTTAAATCTAAAAATTTATCAGAAGAATAAAAAAATTGTTTCTCCCTCCAAATTTGTAATCCTTTTCTATCTATCAATGTTTTATTAAATTAACCTCGTCACTCGTAGTAAATTTAATTATCTTCCAGCAAATATCGATGCAATAGGTTAAATTAATTATTCATTATAATGATTTTCAAATTTAAAAAATATATTATTTTGTCCAGGGAATTCTTTAATACAGGGAAGTAAAACGCGCCAAAAAGGTTGTTTTGAGTAACAGGCTGAGTTTGAAAAATGACAAATTGTATCGTTTGATTTATTATTAATAAGCACACATCAAGTCTTGAGTAATTCCAATCGTTTAAAATAGAAGACAGGTATGTTTTATATATAGGTATACCATTTAATAATATTTTATATTAACGCCCAATTCTTTGTATTATAATGTGTCGAAATTGGCGGAGATTCAAAATAGTACATTTCTTATTTCCGCATTTGCCGATAGAAAATGTAAATAAATTGATGTTTATAACTATACAATTTTTAATCTTTTTTATGAATCACATGCTAAAATTTTGATGTAATAATGTATAATTACATAATAAAATGTTAAAATATACCCGCAGATTGTTTTTTTAAAACCATTTTCTTAATATTATATAAGTAAAACATTGTTATTCAGATTAATACGCCAAAATATTATTCAAAACTTGTTTTTTAAATAGGTCTACAGCAATTGCTATTTCAGGCCTAATGCAACGCAGAAAATTTGAATACCAAATAGTTATTTAATTGACCCAATGGTAATAGTTGGCCCATGTTGCAGGTCCAGTAATAATGCAGAAATGTTGAATATTAAATATTGAAAAATAAACAATAACCAATGCTACATACTTTCAGTATAAATAAATTGACAACAGAGACATTTATAATTCTGCTTAAATAGATGCTTTTGCTATGACAATATTTCTGGCATAGCTGACATCCTCTACATAGCTTGTTTTTGCCCTATTGGGTTAATATTTCATATAATAAAATGTTTTTTTTATACTAAACTGTATTCATAGACATATATTTGATGTATATGAACACATTTAAAAAAATTAAATATAGTATATATTAATCAATTTAACTGTGTGGTCTAGCCAACTTTCTATATTTTTGCTTTATTTTCGCTTAATTTGGATGTTACTATATGTTTGGTTACTAAATATATTAAAATATTATTTATTTTAATTATTTCAGAAAATTATTTTTAATTATATAGTTTAATTAATTAGTATAATTATTATAGATAAACATAATAATTGGTTATATATATAGTTACAAAATAATCTATACCATAAAATCAAAAAAAGAACAATTCTTATGCAATACATTATGTTAACTATTATTGGATGTTTATTCTGGTCCCAAATGACATATGAATAAGCTAGTAATGTGTTCAAAAGTTATTTTTTTGTAATAATATAACTAAAGAAATTATAATATCTTTTTAAAGTAGAAAAATTACAAATAGTATTATTTATTAACTCATTATTATTAATAGTATTATATTTATTTGTACTCATTACTGCCTATTGAGGCAAATAATGGAAACAGTAACTCATGTTATGTTTATACTGTAACTATTCTCAAAAATTAATTGGAAGACTTAACAATTACAAAACTATCATTTTTTAAAATAGACATAATTAAATCCATAGTCATCTTGAGTTTTTCTGTTATCTACACCACACCTTTAGGTGCCAATTAATCCACCATCAATTTTCGATAATTGCCAGCCATCATTACATTGGCAAGTACAAACTT
>JAYRBW010001886.1:0-13962 GCA_036023295.1 Invenusta paracnida | reverse complement strand
ATAAAAATAATTAATAATTTGAATTTGGCGCCACACAATCCCGCGCACTTTTAAATTTGAATTTGGCGAAAAATTTTTGTTGCCATGGAGTCTTGTTGTCAGGGGGGGAGGGGGGGGGTGAAGTCGTAACGTCTACTACTAATAACATTGTTATCGCGGCATACGTTTGTAAAGCTGTATATTAAAATTAAAAACCTTGGTCAATTTTTAAACGACCCATTTAAACGACCTGTCGGTTTCGTCTACTGTAAAATAAGAATTTTATAATGTAAAATTGCTACTAAGCTTATTTAAATGTTATTCATTTTACTAAATTTTATATCATTAAATAGCGCTCCTTTCCTATACTTTAAAGAAATTGTAATTTTAAATAATATCGAATTAATTTAAAACTATTAAATTCCCAATAGTTTAAAAAATAGGGGGTACCCCTAGTCGGAAATTGGGTACCTTGAGTCAGGTTAAACAACCACAACCTCGGTCGTGGTCAAGGTGTTTTAACCCGCGACTTATTTTGATCACATCAAAAAAACTAGACTAGAGAGTTTTCGACCATGGTCATGATAAAAAAGCTCCGACCAGCTTTGATCAACTCACCCTTTATGTACATATATTTGAAAGTAAAAGGTGAGAGGGATTGAAGAATTGGTCATTGTGTGATGTTGGCGGGTTAAAATGTTTCTTTAAGCGAATAAAGCACAGTATTGTAAGCTAAACACACACATCAATTAATAGTTCTGTTATTAAAACTTAATATGGTTATCTATTTTTCGTAATGTATATTTTTCATAATTCCATGTAAATGTTATATCACAATTAAACATACCATGACAGACTATTTTTCATTCTTACTTTTACAAGAACTAGGAAAAAAAGAAACTCTTGCACAAGTTGGTTCTGAGCAAATTGGAGATGTCCCCACACTGAAGTGCTCTCACGATGCTGCTTTCGTCCATATCATCTGCACACCAGGAACTTCCATAGATGTGTTGTCTCGACGAGTCTCCACTGAATTCCCGGGTTTCGTTTTCCTTAATGTTTCTCAATTGGTTCAAGATCAACTACTTGCCCTTAAAAAGACCACAAAAGTGGATACCGGTGAACGGAAAAGCAAACGGAGGAGGGACGGTAGTGATCTTCAAGGAAATGTAAGCTGTATGCGGCACAATTGATCATCTTATCAAAATACTAATTAAAAGGCCTGATTTATTTGAAAGCGTTAATATCAATTCCTTCCCCTTGATTTCCAAGGTTTACCTAATTATTTAACATTAAACTTTATTAAAATCTACAAAATAAAATTATCAGAGACATAAAAAAATATTAAGTACATACAGAAAAAAGATATAAATATAGATGTATACTCAATGATTGTATCATTTCAAGTAGGTAGTCATTTACATTTATATTAATGTTGGAGTGCAAACTTTGTGTCTACATTTTTCCGTTCATCAGAGTAGTTATTATTTATAAATATAAATAATTAAAGAATTAAATATAATATATCATTCGGTGTTCAAGAGACAATAATTATTGTCTCTTGAACACCGAATTATATATTATAACATGTCTGCTAAAACTCACCTACTTAGTGCAAGCCTCGTCATACCAGGGGGAAAGGTCTGCCACCATCCTGCCTCCCCCCCACCCCTCCCTAAGTGAAAACCGATTATATACATGCTTAAGCATTCACACCACTTGAAGCATGCAAAGTATGTAAATAAAAATCATAGTAGATTTTATTAGTGCATGAAGTGAAAACAATGTGTTAATGAAAGCTATTCTGACAGGTTTATGAGTTGTAACTTTTTAGGCGATGGAGCTATAAGTAAAATAACAAATAACATTGTTATCGCGGCATCCGTTTGTGAAGCTGTATATTAAAAAAAACCTCAATGGTTGTCAACATTTGTCTCGCATTTTGTACATTTTGATCAGAAAATTGTTGTGTATATGCGTATATTTATTAAAGAGTAATATAGAAGCATTAAGTATTTTTAAAAGCAGATTGTTAATCATAGACAAGTTTTCTTATTCATTTATATTATAGAATTCAACAATATTAACTATTCACATACGCATACTCACACACATACTCACTAGTCATAAAAACTATATATTATATTTAATTTTAGAACATTATTAAGTATAATGAACATATGTTATGATCTACAGTTCTACATAATCGCTAACTTAGAAAATATCAAGTTGACATCACATCGTATCGATGTGCTTCTAATAAATTTACATTTTTGTAGATTTACTATCAAAGTTTAATTTATATTATTATATGTATTTGCAAATCAAGTTATATACAATTAATCTTCAACCCCATTCGATAATAACTAAATAATAAATACTATTTTAAAATATATGAAATATGTGTTGTACTTATCATATATATACATACATAAATGTTTCATTTTCTATGATTTAAATTTAAAAATTTAGTAAACATATTATTTTGTTGTGTTTGGGATATTTTAAACATTAGCAATAATTTAATCAATTTATGTATAATAATATAATAAATGTAAATAATTGTAAATATAAACATAATTGATAATCCAATTTTTAGGTATTTTCAACATTACAAAACTTTTTAGTAGGACATTGTATATAAATTTGCACCTTAAGGTTTTTATAAGGATCTCAGACCTGCGTCTATGATCGAGGGTTGTGCCACCCCCCTCCCCTAAGAACAATTCTAGATCCGCTCCTGTTAGTTGTCTAAAACAGCCACATGTTATCCGTCTATCCATAAAATGCCTTCTGCCAGAATACATATAACATTTTCTTGTTACGAGTTTGATTGTTATAATTAATGCCCTCTGTTCTTGTGGTACAACTTCTTCTACTACTTTAATTGATTAAATGTTTCATTTTCTTTCAATGATACAAACGTCCTTAGAAGAAAGAGAGTTCATATTGAGATTTTGTGATAAACATTTTGTAATATTATTTATATTGTCCTTTTTAATTGCAAAAGACAATCGTACAAAAATATTACAGATTGATACCTGGAAATGTGCAACATTAGCATTGAAATAAATATCATTGTAATAAATTTATTTTCATGGTTAGCATTAAAATGATTTTTATATTTGCTATAGTTTTACATTTTGAATGTGTTTATAAATTTATAATATTGAAGTTGTTTATAATATATTCAAACATTTCATTACCGCGTACATCTTACGGCTTAACAAAACTGATTTTTTTCTACGAAAGACCTAATATAGATACATGTATGTATGTATAAGTGATTATTAATAATGTTTTGGACAAATAAATGTTTAAAAATGTTTAAATCTTACTCATCATTAAATGAACTAGGAATTCGTATTTTAAGGGCTTGTTTACTTGCGTATTTTTCGTGTGTTATATTTTATTATTTTATATTTGACCCACTAATATTGAATTATTTTCAACTCTGCATATTTCAATTATTAACAGAAATAATAAATGTATATTACTTTCATTTTCCTGATCATCTTTTGTATTCAGCAGATAACGCTGAATTGTCTCATTTTGGCTATGAACGAGCACCCTGACGCCAAATGTTTCCTCATTTATGGTTATTTAATGAAACCCGATAGCAAAGAACTTTTTGAAGCAAACGTAAGTAACTCTGTAAATTAAAAAAATATCATAAATAGTTTAAAGAATTATTTTGTATTAATTATTATTATTTTTCAAAATTTGAGTAGCATTTGGACTCCCTATATCTTATTCAGTTTTAAGGGCTTTTACACTACTTATTTGACACCATTGTTATATTATTTGCCATAGCAAAATGTTTTTAAATTTATAAAATAGAATTATATAGCATTAGTTGTAAATATACCATTATAGTAATCATTATTAGAATATTAATTGCTGCCTTATTTATGGTATTTTGAGCAGCATGTTTTACAGTTATGAAAGTAGGTTCGATGGGATGTTTGGAAAACAAATAAAAATACAATTTTATCAATTAAATGATACTGAATTTATACTTTACCCTGGGTTTATAAAGTGAAACAAATATCTTTGATTCGAATAATCATTATTATCTCCTTGCTTTTTTTATACAATCGTATGCTAAAATTAATTTTATACAATTATTTTTTAAATGTTGATTATACTTTTTAGTATACGTTTTAGTAATGTTTACATAAAATTAACACAATTGTGTAGACATTTTGGCTTCGATTTATAATTTATTTTCATTTATAGCAGTATACCTGCTATTATCTTCTAGTATTGTATTCAAATAAAACTTACACTAATATTTGTTAGCGAATAGAAACTATACATATATTTGTCATCATTTTTAATAGTAAATACTTCGATAGAATTAAATCCATTATTTTTCAACATCGTGATTTCTATTTTACAAATCGTGCATACCTATAAAGAACGTATTAATTATAACTACGCGCACGAAATGGACATAGAATCTTTTAACATTAGTCAAGGTGTGTCCATTTATTCAACTTGTTACCTCAGGTATCCTAGATTTCGTTCCATGCAATTTTGCTATTAAACCGTTACTATTCTTTTTGGTGCTTGGTCTATGATATAATAAACTGTAAAAATATAGACTTTTGGTATTTTAAATTATGTGTTTAACTTTTTCAAATTATTTGTTTACCTTTTAGAAAAGTGTGCTTTGTTTTGTTAACTTTGCATGATAGTCGCTAAATTTTTATTCTTATTAACAACAGTAAATTATAATTTGTTTCAAATACCATAAAGTCATGTTTTTCATTTTTCTTTATAAAACACATTATTTTGTATAATTATAATACTTAAATAACTCAAGCGTTTAGGAAAAGTGTTATAGATATTTGTAAGATATCACATAATCATACATGTAATATGGTGACCTTGTTTTAGATTGGCAAGATGGACTACGCATTTGTTTCTGAGGACTCTGAGAGTCAACTCATTGAAGCCTTGTCTCAGTATATGAGTAAAACACTTGACGTTGAGGATAAAGCTGTTCAGGATAAACTGAAGAGAATACAGAGGGAATCCCTGAGTCACGTGTCATAGATTTGATCAAATTTTACATAATATTGAAATTAATTGTATCCAAAATATGGTATCTTAATCTTGTATTTGCACTTTTATTTCTTATGGTATACTGTTTGTGATTTTGTTCTGTCATTTTTTACTACATATTATTTACACACAAAATGTACCTTTTATTAACGTTTCCACACTTTTGTCGTGGGAGATGAACAATTAACTCTGTTGATGTTAGTCTTTAATATAATTTGTAGTTATAGAAGTGCGATAGAGACAATACATAGAAATTGGTAAAGCAGGAATTTTGTTTCTGCTGCCGCATATGTATATTGTCTTATTTGGAGGTTTCATTAATTTCTGTTTCTTAAAACTCATTCTTTGTCTGCACGCTTATCGTAATAAGAATTTATAACCAAGATGTAATTGTGTATATTAAAAACGTATTAAATATATGTATATATACAAAACGATAATTCAAGTTATCATTTTACTTAAATCCCCAAAATGTGCTCTTTGAAATTCAGGTTTTGTTAAATATAATTTAAGGGTTATGCTAGAAAACTTTTCTAAGAAAGTCGTAAACTTCTGATCACTACCAGGCGTTTCAGCTCATTTCTTATAGATGAAAACTTTGCTTGGAACCTTTCATTAGTATTCAAATTATTCTGTCATACTTCATTAATTTGTATAATCAATTACAATAATAAATATATAATGTTTAACATATTTTACAAACAATAATATATATCTGTACATTTTATAAATTATGTAAAATCTATATAAGTTAAGATTAATAAATAATTTTCAATTTTAACTAATTCTTGATTACAGCAGCCTTCTATTGAACATACACGTCCCATTTTGTATATATACTTTGTTAGACATTCAATCAACCTCATTTCATGGCTAGACCCATTTCTACATACTTCTTTACATACATATATATTCTCCGTGCACATTAATTACTTCTTTCCTTTGACAATTGTTGTATATATATAGTACGTCACTTAACAAAATGAAAATTCATCGTTTATTTGCAAGAAAAATTCCTACCAATTTTACTGCTTTTAATTTATATAAGATATATTTCTAATGTTGCTTTATTGTATTGTATGTCTAATTACAAATTGATTTATACCATTTATTAAAAATTAATTCTAAAATATGTTAATATTGTTATCATATGATTATTTATTATTATAAAAAGTGTTCGCTAATAGGGTTGGTATAGATATACATTATTTAAATGATATAAAAAATTAAGAATTGAAAGTCATCATCAAGGACTGCTAAAAGGACCAATTTTAATAATCCCTGGTCATCATGAAACTTTGGTGCTGTAGGTATAAAACCACCATTTTAAAGGAAATATACACAATTACGTTGAACTGAAATATGTATTATTTTTTATAATACTCACATAATATATTTAATAGACGTTTTAAATGCACAATTGTGAAAGAAAATTTAAATTATATAAGTACCTATATCATTTCACTTGTCAATTGATTAAACATAGCGCGTGTATATATTCTACATGTGCAGTGTTATTTTTTTCTTGGATAAATAAATGAACTTATTACTTTTAGGTAAAGAACACTTAGATATAACATAAACAATACGTCTTAGTGCAGCTACAACAAGGTATCATTTAAACCAATCCATATATGTATATATAAAGTTAATTAACCGATCTATGTATAACAACCTATTTAAACTGTTTGGATTTTTTTTTTTTATAGTAAGTTATATTCAAGGATATGAAACTATATTTTTAAAGAAGCTTTATTTTACTAATAAAATATAACTTTAACATCAGTTTATTGTGAACGCTTCTAATTTGTCCAATTTTCAATACTTGCTTATGTAAAATATAGCAGTAATTCGAAACAGTATATTCTGTCCAAATCGAATAAGTTACAATTTTAACAAGAAAATATTATAAATATGAATTCTATTTTTACCAATACTCTATATTTACTAATAATATTAGCAATTAATTATCGATCAATCTAATGTATCAGTATATATATGAAAGTAATTAACATTCAGATATATAATATAAAATTATTAAAGGTTATTAACAGTCAGAATCTATTAAAAATATATTTGTTCGGTAATTAATTAATGTTGTAATTACCAAAAGAAGAAATAAAACTGATACAAATAAAAACAAAGATGTTGTTTTATTCAAAAAAATTAGAATTCTGTATAAAGAGCACCTAGTAACAAAAATAAAAATGGTATAGTAAATAACATTTCAGAATGTCAAATAACAGATTTCAGTAGAATAAACCCGTACAAGCCGTACATCGTAGTTTCAAAATATTAATAAAAACGTAAAACAAAACATTACTTTCTAGCAGATACACGTGTCCAACAGAAGTGATTTTACTAATAATGATTAAAAATATTGCATTAACAAAGATTTTATGAAAAAGAATTAAAATTTCAATTAAAACATTGACATTCAGATGAAATGGCAACAAATTTAAATAAGATTTGCCCCAGGTTTTCCAGAAGCAACATCAAAATCTGCAAGAATTTATAAGTCTTACTTGTTAATTTTAAATTCATACAAAATAAATACATATCAGACAGTTTGTATATCTACCTAAAATTGACAGCATATCTCAAGTACGAATGGAAATGGTAACATTTGTTTACATTTATGATATCATTGATGTCATAATAATAAGGAAAAACACAAAATAAATAGAAGGGACTTGTTTCCTATTAAACAAAAAGTGTGTACCGCATAGATAAAAATAATGGAATATATTCAATAGTATTTCAAACTAAATAATTTATAAATATTATTCCTATAAATTAAACTTTTTTACATTGCTATATTTACAAATATACATTAAACATGATCATCTAAAAATTAAATTTTTATCATATTTAAATTTAGGATGGAAATGTTTGAAACTTTATTAGTTACAAAAAAATTGTAAATGTTTCAAATTTAAGTGTATTTTTGGTTAAATATTTTTCCAAATATCTATTTCTTTCACATTATTGAATAGATATATTTAAAAATCCTAGATTTTTGGATGATTAGTTGCGGACAGCGGCCAATTGCTATTGTGACCCAGATTCAGAAGAAGTTAGTAGATACAGTAAAACAAATAAAAGATATTTTTAGAGAAAAGAATTAATTATATCAGCACTGTAAATGTGGGAACTATGAACCGACATAACAAATTGAACCACATAGTACAATGTATATAATGTCAAGAGTACTTGGTCAAAGACAACTAATAACTTAAGATTCTTTACAAAATTTATAAAATGAGACATTTTGCAAGTCTTATATATGCAGTAAATTATAATGTCAAACCAGAAGATTAGATTCTATATTTTAAATACACTAAAAAAGATTTCTGGTAAACATCTTCGGTAAGTTTAAAATTAAATCATAATATCAAATTGAAAACAAGTGTGCATCAAATAGAATAAAATATTCTGAATAATTGATATACGAAAAAAAATTGAAATCATACGTCAGCGCAAAAAATTAGTAAATTCTAGTTGTTGAACATTTTATGAATGCATAAAACAATGAATAATATTATAAGTAAAGTTCAATATAAATAAAATTAAATACAAATAAAAAAATGATAACATAAACATTTTCAGACAAACTAGTTACTGTATAGATTAAAAATAAAATAAACCAAAACCTATGATTAAGTATTTCATCCCAAATAGTTATCTGTTTTATCAAGGTGGCCAAACTACTGTGCTGAAAAAATTCGAGTATATCACCACTACAATTTGATTATATGTTGAGAATTGATATTTTACTATTACATACTTGAACTAAAATATTTTGGATCAACATATATTTGTCCAAAAATGCCATCAACAATAGCAATCATTATATAAATTGTTGGCCAAATAGGAATATACAACTTATTTTTACATATGAGAAAAGGGAATTTTTTGTTTAAAACATAATCAATCAAAGTAACTTCTTTCAATAATAACCTTTCTTCATTTGTATGCAACAATTATATAAGGCCTCCTCTATCCCCAATAATTTGAAAGTCTTAAGAAAATGAAACATAACAAAATAACAGCATAGAGTGTTTCTTAAGTCTGGAAATATATAAAAAGGACACATTTTAATCTTTCCATTTTCATTATAATAAATACTGCAACTAAAATAGGGGCTATAGTGTTCTGAATAACTTTGTCATGCATACTATAACAACTCAACTCATTTTGTGCATCCGTGGCCACCCTGTGTTTTAAATAATGATTACTACACTTTAAGTCGGGGTTAAATTTACTGTATACCTCAGTAGTTGAGATATTTAAAATATATTCAGATTAATAAAATAAAACAAAAATAATAAATGACCCATTACAGTAAGTAGTAATTATTTGTCACGTATATTTATATTCCTTTAGAAAACGTGTGTTATTTACAGATCATACATGTTCTTATATACAGTGCGCATGTAAAGGCGAATGTTCTCTAATAAGTATGGCGGCCTCCATGTGTGGGAAAGTGCATGTGAACCGGAGGTGGCGGAATGTTGAATTCTCCTCTGAAATACTCATTGTAGATGAGTTTGATAAGAAAAGCACGAAAGAGGCCAACAAGCAGGCAAATACCCGCCCAGAATATGACTGGAAGGCCACCTAGAGCGTGTCCATGTCTGTGCAAGGCTATGACATTGTGGCCATGTGCAGGGGCCTCGCGTATCGAGGAAACATGGATGGCTTGGTGCAGATTAACGAGGTGGCGTCGCTTTGTAGTCAAATAGAGCAGGGGTGTCTGCGACTCTGTGATCTTGATCATTGACTGCTGTCTTTTAGAGCTGAAACCGATTAGACCATAGAGAATTAAGAATAGTAGGCCAATTTACAAACGGTTTACTTTGCTTTGAACTGCGAAAGTCTCAAAACCTCATGAGATTTGAGTCTAAGCAGTAAGTAAAGTCAGTTTCACGATTATATTTCAAGTCAAGAACATATTAGATAATTTATTATTTACCGAGTTAAACACCCAGAGAATATATATCACAAAACTGTGACACATGAGTTATACAATGTTAACGAATGCATGCGTTAAAATCATGACAATTGTTAATCAATGTTAATGATTTTTGAGTGAATTTAAAGAAGGAATGAATGTTGAGGTCTAGTCGGAGCAACATAAAAATAACAATAATATGAGTACAAATATAAGACACGGTAAATAACGCCATGAACGTATGAGTGAAAAACTTGTTAACTAACGTATGAGTGAAAAACATGTTAACTAACGTATGAGTGAAAAACATGTTAACTAACGTATGAGTGAAAAACTTGTTAACTATAAGTGTATGAGTGGGAAACATGACAATAGTATCAATGTTAATGATTACGAGTAAACTTTAAGGCTTTCCATCGTAGCTCTTTTGCATTTAGCAAGTATAGAATCAGTTAGTTTAACACGTTCACCCATTTGTTGATTAAAAGAGCCTGCCTCTAAAGTAGGGATATTCATTGAAGCACGCGTTTCCGTGCATGTTTTCCGCAGAATGCTAAATATACGTTTGAAATTTGCTTTGCTGTACGCTATTGACAAAATGGATAGCAACACACAAGCATTTTTTTTTAAGTGCCATCAATAGCTTTCCATAGCAGAAGGTTGTGCCAGACTTCGTTACAACACGTTGTTAACTGAACTGGTACCGTAGTGAGAATGTTTGATTACGACGAAATTCATTATGTAACTCATCTTTGGAATAGTTATTATATAGACGGGGAAAAATAATTCCAGCTTACTCCACGATGTAATTGATCGTTCTGTACAGTAGAAACTTCCGCATTTAAAAGAGATCCCCGTTGATAGGAAGTTCTGCAATGCATACTCCACAGCAGCAGTATAAAATACTTGATTACGTCAACAACCTCCATCTACTGATACTTGATTAGCTTGTCTAATCGTTCTCTTGTCTTTTGACCAACAAAATTTATTTGAATGACTGCTGAATAGATAAATTTTTGTAGTCCACCTATAGAAGAAGACGGTAGGCAATATGCATCAGTAGTTCATTTATCTGAAATATTTGGTTCAAGCGATCTGCAGTTGGAATAAATAAAAGAATAAATTCGTAGTAGACTGCCGAAATCGTAGTTAAAAAAACTAAAGTTGCGAAGCAGACGTTGATGTGCGAAGAATTCTCATTAATTCTCTTTGTTATCAGCCGTACAAAGAAACATGAATGGGATGATTCCGTCAGCATCTCCTGGATCAGAGGCTTAAGTTTCTTCTATTTTATCGTCTTCTCCTCAATTTCTTCTTCCAGTTCTCAATTGTGATGCCATGAAGTGACGCAGAGGTGACCATTCTCTAAAGACAGATTCTCAATAATAGCCCTCTAGTACGACAGTATTAAAGCATTTGGTTAACTTTGTCGTCAAAAATAAGTTGAAAAACTCGCCACATTTTTTCCCGCTTTACTGCTGTGTTTAAAGTAGTAATAAATATTTACTAGAATGTCATTTATAGAAACTGGTAGCTTATGCCTTTTTTGTCATAAGATTAAGCAGGTGACAAATACATTGTGAGAAAAGAATATGATCATTGTCACTTTGAAGAAGAGCTACAATGTGGCCACTAGTATATAGATCCAACAATTACGGTGGCATTGTTGACAGAAATTTTAGACCATAGTTGTCAAGCTTTTATTTGGTCTATCTCGGTCGTATCAAAAATCTAAAAATACAACAAAGGGAATAACCAAATTATACTTGAATTTTTAAAATTTCAGCTTTGAATTTTGTGACATTCTCATAAAATCCTGGAAGATTGGCAGGTCTGTATAGGTATATATTAAATAATAGTCAGTCGAGGAACACTGTATTATATATTAAAGTTGTTTCTTTTTCATATTTCACAATTTGGTCAAAAAGAACTGATTTAATAACATACAATTTTGTTTTTATGGTAATGTTGACATTTTTAAAAGTAACTATTTACGAATTTTTGACGAATTATAATTATAGATTCAATCAGATATTTAGTTCATAATATAAAAATAATAATCAATTAACTGAAAAAACAAAAATAATATATTAATATGCAATACAACATTTACGTAAATACTACCTACATTCTAAATATTATACCTTGAACTTGGTATATATGTGTATATTAATCTGTGTCTGTTATGTTGCTTTTAAGATCATTTTCCGTGCCATGCCATGCACGTTGTTCTTTTGAGTGAGTCATCATCAAACTAAACCGAGATGGTTCGAATCAAACCAAACTTGTAAAATGCACTATTATACACCCAGTTTTACTTTCACATTTTAACTTTATACATTTTAGATTTCTTACAAATTCTTTACTACTGTATGCATAGACATTCGTTGACAAGTATTACGAGGGAAACGTTAAGATAAGCTAATAAAGATATATAATTATTGTTCTTCTGTATTGATATGTCTTTCGCAAATAATACTGCATCGGAGACATCGTTATGATGTCCCTGGACTGCACATTGTATTTGTTCCCCCAAAATGCCCTATTCTTGTTAGATATGCGGAATTGTATAAATTATCACAGAAGGTCCAAGGTATATCGATAAATTCTTAACTGTGTTATTATTAATTTATGATGATAAGGCAATTAGGAGTAATAATGTTTTCCTGTATTAAAACATGAGCGAGGATAGCTTTCTCTCACCTAATCGAAACAACGGACTGCTGACACCCAGCATCACAGGCGTAGACTGACTCGTTTGAGAAGGCAGACACGTACATGATTGCCTTGTTGCCCTCATCCAGCTCCACATCGATGTCCAGGAAGGCCTGGTTGTAGTAGTTAATCTGGCGAAATCGCATGTTTCGTTGCAGTTCGTTGGGTTTCATCCCAAACTCAAGATGATCCGAGGTAAACTGGAATCCGCCAATGCTCAACACAGCTGCCTTGTGTAAAGATGCAACTTTCCAATCAGTTATTATTAAAAAAACAAAACAAAAATATTTATCTTTATTCAAAATTAATTATGTTAAATTATGATATGTATATTAAAGTAAAACTAGATAACTTCAAATAGATTTGCCATCTAAGCAAATTCAATAAAAATTAAAATGTGTTTTTCTTGGTTTTACCACAATCTTGAAGAATTGTGAGTAATAGAATAGATTGATTGCATATAAAGACAGGAAAATCGAAAATAGCGGTGCTGCTAATTCATTAATTATTTTTCTCAGATTGCAGATCTCGTTGATTATGTATCAGAATGCCATGTCTATAAATTCGACTTATATACATAGTACAATTTATATTGAAAGGAGATTGCATTCAATATATTTCAGGCCATGAATTGTTTAAATAGTGAATAACACCTAATGGAACTTACTTGAAGAATCCCTGTGGCACCAGCCTTGACAACTTGTGAACAGCCTTGTCTCTCGAGTGTGATATGCCATTGACTCACGAGGGCTGACAGGCTCTTGTCACTGTCGACATCAGCCCATAGCCTCTTTGCTTGCCTGGATAAAGACATGAATACTCGCAAAATGAACTACTAAATAAATGGATTCCACAAATGCAGGACAAAATATGAATGAAAACTGAATTACACACAACACATATGTGCACGTAAACATGTAAGTAAAGCCTTATAGAAGGTAATTATTCGAAGTAATTAAACCTAGTAATTTATGGATTAATTAGGAAACATGCATTGGAGTATCGAAAAATTATATATACGACAAATGTTACTGTTAGACGATGTAAGCCAAGAACAAGACCGTCAGCAATTAGCTCGAGATATGCTAGCAGCTCTAGTCATTAAAACTAAGGAGAATAGAACAAGAGCATCGGCAATTAGTTTGAGAGATGCTAACAGCTCTAGTTATTAATGCTAAGGAGAATAGGCCAAGCCAAGAACAAGAGCGTCAGCAATTAGCTTGAGAGATGCTAGCAGCTCTAGT
>JAYRBW010001875.1:0-13963 GCA_036023295.1 Invenusta paracnida | reverse complement strand
AAACAAAAAATCGATTCGAAACCGAAATTACAGATATTTCGGCGCGTGTCTAGTCTAGGTATATTTAAACGTCTTTGAATGAAATATATCGTTTACAATTAAATATTTCATATTGTTGCACACTGAGATAGAAGAATTGACTTGTAAGAAACTGGATAAATCAGCAATTACATTGTGTTGAAGTGTCATCCTTCACTAAAATTTAACTCAATAATGTGGGATCAGATATAATGAAAAGAGACGAATCGCACTCAAGGATTCCGCTGTTGCTACCGGTATAAATCGGATTGGAATGTCGGATTAAAAAAGCTTATATGTAGATTCATATATTTGACACTTCCGGCTAGAATATGCCCATTTTGGAGTGCATGAGAGACTCGTTGACTCAGCAACTTTTGGAAGAACACGAGATTCTCTGCATGTTGGACATTACTGACTGTGTTGAGTTTTACATAATTGCATATACCACGTTGACATAAGATCCAGTCTTCCTTTGTACCCCCTCCCAAGTAGTCACACAAGAAAATAGAACTATGAAACCAACTTCCTCCTCATTTGTTGTTCTCACCACGTATAAAGAGACTGAGAACCATGATGTAAACTTCAGATCCATGCATATTTTCGTGTAGCGACGACTTCAAATGACCTTTTCTGGACTACCCTGGACTATTCTTTTTAGAGTCTCTGAAAATAAATTGGACAACAAAGTGATAGGATACAGATATATTAATGTTGAATGAATACCAGAATAATGATGCGGAGAAAATGAAGCTAATTGAAGGGATTATTAATAAACGTATTTATTATCGAACTGATATTTTTAATCTGTATAGAATATTGTAAAAATTATTTATGAAATTATGTTAAAATATTTACATTATACGATGAACTTTGATTTTGAAAGGATCACAAATATCGATTTCTGAAAATTCAGAAGATGTCAAGCGGGTTTTGTGGTCACATGGTTAGTATACATTTTCAAGAAAACGGGCTATTATATATATTGTTTTTAAGATAACTTGTTTATCACATTTAGCTTAATAAATTCTATAATTCAAATTCAAGATACTTTAGAATATTAATAATTAGAACATTTTAAGTGTTTTAAGGGTAAAAATGGTTTAATTATCGATATGAACAATGTATAAAAATTATGTGTATATAACAATCAGGAACGGATCTAGGAATTTCAAAGGGGGTGGCTGAATTTTTTTGAAAAGAGCACTTAAAATAAAACAATAATTTTAAAATAATAATTTTGCGATAAATGCACTTTTTGAAAAAAGTATTTTTTCTTAGAATATTTGGGGGGAGGGGGTTCGAACCACAGATTCCTCCTAAATCCACCCCTGTTAACAATAAAAAGTAAAAAGATATGTAGATAATTAGATTCATATAAATTTCTGTATGCGTACTTCTATAGTTCATACAACTTCAAGTTTATAGTGGAATTATATTGTGTATAACGTTTCATTGGATTTGCAATAATGAAATTAATCTATTAATTTAAGATTCATAAGACCGGCTGCTTTTTTACTACTGTTAAAAATGTGCAAATCTCGATCAATCGATCAAAGACCTTTCAATATTTTGTAAATATTAGTTAGACTATCATTCAAATTAATCACCCGATGGTTATTTATTTTAATCCTATTTATTCCTAAGCTATTTGTAAATTATGGTCTTATGTGACTAGTATATAGATAATTATATATATATTATATTATTAATATATCGATTTATATATTTCACTATTTTGAGATATAAAATAAATTAGTATTCTCATAATATTACAAATAATTTGTTTTCCGTTGTTAGTATCTAAAATTTAAGATTATTTATGTCTAGTACTAGTTCATGAAATTAAATGTGATATTTCTGAAACTAAAAACCAAAAAGCTGAAACAATTATTTTAAAATATATAACAATTTTTTTTCTCAACGGCAACTATATTTATATTAAAAATTTTGGAGGTTTAATATCGAATTCCAACCATCTGGGGTTGATTTTACAAAGGTTGTTGTGATTGCGTGGTATCTTATTTCTTCTCTGGTTTCGATTTATTACATTTTTTTCATTATTTGCGTCAATGCGTAGATGAAAACAAATTAACTCAATTTTTCTATTTTTCTATTTTGGTTTTTAAATAATTTTTATTACTTTCTATTTTTTAAATGTAGATAATATAAACTTATAACCGATTTAAGTTATAAATTATTTAGAAATTTATTTATGTATCTTGCTAAGTAACTATTTACATATTATATATGCGTAATTAGAGTATATCTAGATTTATTTGATTATAGGTTATATAAGAAAATCTTGAATACAATATTATTAGACGTCATATGGACTGAGTTGACACAATATCAGGATATTGGAAACAAAGTGACATCGGTGTTTTGTCGTTACACTTTATAATAATATTATATTAAATAATACTGTTCTATGGAGGGTTATAAATCGTTTGCTATTATTATCCCAATTGCATTTCTTAATTGTTTTCTCTCTCGACAGCTTTATAAACAAATTGATTGAAAATAGTTTGTTAAAAAAAGAATATTAAAATGTAATTCTTCGACATCAGATACATTAAAGTTTATTTTTCTAACATAAAGTGAGTCATACTATATTTATGATAATATAATTATTAAGAACTTTGTTATATACATTCATTTAGCGTGACTTCGATGCAAATTATTTTACTTATTCGATAATTTTATAACTAATTATAATGCAAATACGATCTACTTAAATTCGTCCACGTCCAGTCATTCAACCATTTGTATTTTTGTCTTTTTTTGCAAATTATAATTGATAAATATCTAAGTTTCTTTAAACATGTCATTTAAACTATTGAAACCTGTTTTTAAACATAAGAATTACTTACTTCGAAATTATCCACGATACATTTTAGATGACTAACAAAAAAATACAAAAATAAATATTGTAATCAAAATATCAAAAATAGAAGTTTGGTACTCATAAAGGTTTGACGAACTCTTTATAATTGTACTATATAATTAAACCATACTTTATGGTACATTTTGTAATCACAAATTTTTTAAATTTATAAAACACGTATAAAGTTTAAAAGTTTTCCAATATATTTATGTTTCTTTTTATCTACTTTGCAGTTAGTTAATCTAAATTTAGCTGAAATATGGATTAATATATATTGTATTAAACTTTAGGGAGCAGCAATGTACCAAAAATTTAACATCAACGTATGAAAATAGAAAGCATAAATTATTAATAAATAAGAAAAGCAATTTTGTCATAAAATTATCTTGAAAAATAGATTTTCTTATTTATTAATAATTTATGCCCTATATTTTCATACGTTGATGTCAAATAGGTTGTATATTGATAAATATAATATTAATATAAATATAATATAAATAGTACGTACATTATATATGTAGATTGAGAAGAGCCATGATACACAGGGTAACTCGAAATATGAATTGATAATTTAGAAGCCGTTCGTTTATATAGTCTTTTAATTATAGTGTGTGGTGGGTGTGTGTATTACGTAATAATATCATTCAATAGTTAGTATCTCTTAAATACCTTTGAATGCATTTATACAGTGTCATAATTATAGTTCATACAATGGAATCAGAATAAATTGCATGCCCTCTATTTTTCATATATTGCTGCCCTCTGATTGTTAAGTCTTAAAGTTTAACACAATAGTAGTAAAGTTTTAATGGGCGGCAATATTTTAAATTTATCGGGCGCTGCGCGCCCTCCAATTCAATATATTGCTGCCCTTTAAAACTCTTAATAATAATATATTGTAGATACTCCATCGGTATATGTATATATGTAATATTAACTTTATTTGTTGTAACAAATAATTGTTGCCATGTAATCATGCCGCTCTTCCCCGCCCCCTTCTCCAGCCTACTACCTAATGGACGACGTCCGGTGCCGAGGGACTGAAGCGCGCCTCAACGAGTGCTCGTTCCCCGCTTGGAGTCAGCACAATTGTGACGCGGGTGAGGCGGCGGGGGTGGCTTGCAAAGGCGTCCCTCCCCCGGTTGCGGTCAATCCCGCATGGAATCTACTCGGGATCAACGCTTCACGAGCCAAGCTTGAGAAGATGCACAAGGTATTGTCTTTACTAGCGCAAATATATTACTGTAATTTGGGGTAACTTGTAACACATTTTTTAATTATTTTAATATTGTTGAAAAAATGGGTATGTTGAATATTAAATTGCATTGTTATGAACTGCAGGATTTAAGGGCTTAATGAGTCCATAAACTTATATGAATGATTAAAACTATTTGAAACAATAATATGGGTCCGAAACTAAGGTATCTAAAATATGCCGTTAAACGGGGTAACTTGTAACACACCATTTTATTAAAACACAACTTTCTATTTTTCAGAAAAATACAAAACTGACAATTAAAAGTATCATTAATTACACATAATACCTATAGGTTAGCAATTGATGCGGGATTGTTAGAGTCACAGACAAGTTTGTTCCTGGCACAATTTTGTGGCCTCGTGGTATTTTGTATCCTTTTGTCCATGCTAGTCAGAAAACATTTCAATGAGGGTTGCATCTAGATTTCGCCCAATATCCTGTTGTATTGCAGAAGATGCTGTTCCGGACAAAAGTTTCAGAGGCTCCTCCACATTTCTAGGATAAATTCCACACGCACGAAAGCCAGAAACTATACTATTTCTTACACCACATGTGTCCGTCTGAAACAATTGACTCAGCATAATGGGAAAAGATTCTTTTGGAATGCTTCCTCGTGATCTGCTCTCTGCTCTCCAATTATCTAGGATTTGTCGCCAATAAACTTTCAGTGAGCGAAAGTATGCCACGTCAAATGGCTGAATTATGTTTGTTGCATTTGCTGGTAATGCTGTAAAGTAAATGTCACTTTGTCGGGGCCAGAGAAATTATTTTGATAGAAAAATGTGAGGCTAGCTGGTCCCCCATTAACAGTTTCTTACCAGGCGCACGATTTGCAAACGGAATAAAACATTTTTCAAACCATTCCTCAAACTGTGGTTGTTCGAACTATCCTCAAGATGTACAACTGTATCTCGAACCACTGGGCCCTCCTTCTGTACAGCCTTGATAATTAAGGTCGGCGTTATTAACAGAAATCTATCGATGTTATGATTTGTTACAAGTTACCCCGTGTGTTACAAGTTATCCCAAACTACGGCAATAATTATAAAATTTGGCATTTGTTGTTAAAATCTAAAAATTGTACCCATATACATTCAAATATGTCATACAAATCAATAACAGAATAAGCTGGCATTAAAGTCTTTATAGAAAATAAATAGAACGACTTATCCATCTAATTTCATGTTTTATGTAGAAAACATCTAGAGGAACAAAATGATATGCATAAATCTATTCAAACATATTTATAATAGTGTTTTTTTAATGTCCGTTTTCACGAACATTGGGTCAAAACATAGAAATGTGTCCTATTCTTTAACATAGGAAATCAGTAAAATGGTCGTATATCATGAAAGCTACTCTCTACGTTGGGTTATCATACATCAAAATGATTCTAGGATCATACACTTTCAGAAAATGTACAATAACCTTGGTTGCTCAAACTGGTACCTAAAAGTCCAAATATGCTGTTTGGCAGAAGGACTAAGTTTATCCATTGAAAAATATATTTTTTTATAGCAAGCAGGATATATCTCAGTTTATATAAACAGATAACGTTTACATAACAGCATGCTAGCAGAAGCATTGGTAAACGTATCTTCGGATAACCGGGCATCATCAAAGTTAAGATATAGATATGCGGTATTTCGGTTAAATCCATGAGTCATCTCTCTCGTCTCCAATTAAACGTCTAATGAATAGCGTGGTTTGATGTACTATTGGTACTGGTGCTTGTGGGGTTGACACATGCTAGTCCGTCGGCGATGGGTGTTGCTCTGGTGTTTCTGGTGGCGTTGGCATTATCTGCTTGTAAGTCATCATAATATATTGTGGTACATTCTTGATTTTCATTATTGGGTATCATTATTTTCAAATTGATATCAGCCATTTTGTAGAGCTTTCTTTATTCTGATATCAACAGCATACCGCATTAAGTCCAATATATTGAATGTGTCGATTTTTTGCCTTCCAAATATAAAATAAAGCCTTCCTTGGTCATCCCATTTATAATTTTTGCGTTTGAAGAAAACTTAGAAGCAGACGACCTTTGCCCCGACAGTGTTTGGGAAACGTGTCAACTGCCTATCTATTGTCAATTGTCAGACTGTGGTGCGGGTTCAGGTTGTGGTGGTGGACTTGGGGGTAATCCACATGCTTCTTACTCCAATTTCCGTTTTCTGATTTCTTGGTTGAGGTTGTAAGCATACAATTGATGAGCTACATCTGGCGCTAATTTCATTTCACCTGCAGATTTCTCTTGCAATGATTCACTATTCATTTTGAGTTTCTCAATCTCATCTTTACTAAGCGCCACCATTGTCGGAAAACTTTGTCATTCAAAATTGATTCAGTTTTTATTCCCACATGACAAGATATGACCTGATTACGCACCAGATAGACATATTGGGGTTCCTCTCCTGGTAGAATATGACTTCGCACTCGTAAATAGTCGGGTGTCAGCTGGTGGAGATCGATACAAATATAACAGTAGGGGTTGTATCTAACAATCTTCTTGAAAACAAATGTTAGGTATATGGAATTCCCAGAGAACATTTGACGTCCGAGATGAATCACTTGGCTGACATAACGTGGGTTCTTGAAAATGTGGGTATTAAGAGATTGCGTGTGCACTTCTTTACCTGTCTTGAGCATATTTTGTGTCATTGTTATTGCAAAGCAAGGTAGGTGATGCACAATTCTTGTAAATAGAGAGGTTATAACTGTCAATGATTTTATTTATTCCATCAAGTCATCAATAATGACAACAATAAACGACTTGATTAAAGGTATCGTTTAGGCTGTAGGAACACCGTCGTATACAGTAATCTGTCTTTTAAAGTCAACCGGCGGCTTATGTTGTGAACCACTGAACCTGTGAATGCTTAGGAGTAGCCTATTAAATAGTTTATCAAGATTCCGAAGTAAATTATCAACAAAAGTATTTTTTTCAAACATAGTCGGCCTTACTATACTATCATACTAGCATTATGCTGTAGGCGCAAATCAATATCTCTTTAATTATACACTGGTAAGTAAGTATTCCATGTTTATAAACATGACGACGCATTTATGCAAATTTATATATTATAATCTTAGCCATGTTTAATACTGAAACTATGTGGGGCAACAGCCTAAACGAAAACAACACAGATATTGAGGAGGATGATGACGTTGAGCCAGAAGCTGAAAATATTAAGGACGAGAATAACAAATTGCGACGTTATAAGGAGGTTGAAAATCAGGATATCAAACATTTATATTTAATTAAATATAATCTTCAGAACATGACATTACACGAGATAAACAAGGCTTCCTTATCTGATATTGAAAAATTTATCAACTGTAGGATGTTGGAGACACTTACTTTTATAGATAAATGCAACCCAGACGATGCCTTGCAAATTCTTTATACTCGCTTTAAGGAATTGAAGAAGATAAGCAGTAACTGTGCTACTATGAGCTCTACTTTAGAGAAGGCAATCAAAGGAACTTGGTGAATTTGGAAAAACCAAGTGCATGCAACTGTTGGCAAAATAACTAGAAGGGAAGTGGGCATTGATAAAGAGAATACTGAGGAGGAATACATCTATGCATCTGATGTGGAGAATTAATGGAACTCATCTCTATTATGGCTATGTCTTAACTTTGATGATGCCCAGTTATGTAAATGTTATGTGCATATTATATTCTGCTGTTATGTAAATGTTAACTGTTGGAGTGAGATATATCCTGTTTGTTATAGTAAAATATATGTTTCTATGGATAAACTTGTCATTTTTACTTATGATACTTATGGAATCATTTAGGAGTTTTAGGAATTTTTAGAATACCTATAGGGCAGTCTTAGCATACATTTAGGGATTCATTTAGGTGTTTAGGGAACTGACCCTCACCTCGCCTTTGTGAAAATAGTCATTTAATAAGAACTAAATTTCGCCCGAAGAACTCGTAAAATTTAATTCTTATTGATTGTACTAATTCAAAAAATGTGCGCCAGACTGGTATTAATTTAAAAATTGCGCCTGGTTTCTGACAGACTTTTACTAATTGCTTCCGATTGAGATGGAGCTCATAAATTTAACCCTGCACAATAGTACTGCATGTTACATATTACAGTAACTCTCACACGTCCCCCCCTCCCCCCTACATATTGTGCGACTATTGAATATTTGAAATATCTGTCTCTGCTCTTCTCTCTTCACTATATAACCTACGGGTTTCAATTTAATGCGGGTTATTGAATCTTTCTGACCTCTCTATGACATCCACTTGTCTTCAAATTTCAAATTTATAATATCCATACGAGTTTCTGAGAGTTGGACTTAAGTCTTCAAGTTATTTATTATAACTATAATACGGGCAAATATCTCGCAGATATATAATTGATGATTAATTGATGATTAATTAATATTAATGAACTGGCCAGAAGAGACACTAACTATACTACTGTTTCAAAAACATGTTTCAATAGACATGTTTAAAGAAGTTTGAATATTTATTATCTATAATTTGCAAAGAACACATGCTTCAGAGACAGAAATACAAATGAATGAATGAATGAACGAATTTAAGTAGATCATAGTTGCATTATAATAATTTGTTAGATTACCGAAAAAGTAATTTACAAAAAATAACGCTAAATGAATATATATACGTGTATAACAAAGTATTTTGTAATATAAACGTGAATATTGTATGATTTGCTCTATTTTAGAAAAAACAAATTTTATTATATCCTATGTTAAAGTATTACATTTATGTGTTATAATTGATAAACATTTTTTTAACATTCATCAATCTATTTGTTTATAGAGTTATAAATAACGAAAATATTCGGAACATTGGTAATATATTAAAGTTCATTGACATAAATGTTAAGTTATTTAAATGTCACACTAAATTCTCTATTGACAAAGTCAATATAGTTTGATACGAATATAAACCTAAACCAAACATAAATATGAAGCAATATAAAGGTTTTTTAAATTGGGAGAATTTACCCTGATAATATTTTCAAACAGTTGAAATATTATATTAAATGATATGTGTATTGTTCATAATAATATATGGCTGTTCTATTTCTAATAATATTTACATTAAACTTTCTAAATTCCCATCAATAGTTTTCTGTGTATATCAAAAAATATAATTAAATGTTATGTGAATATTAGATATTATATTTGAGAAGTAATTTATTGAGTATATAATATACTAAAAAGTTCCAATAAAAAGATTATTGAAATCGTTATTATTAATCTATGTGAACAATCTAAAATAATATTATTTATGTTGAATATTCATATATATTTAATTCTAAATTAAATAATATTTGATGAATTAATAATAATTCTTAATTTAATTTAATTTAATGAATTGGATATTTTTGTAATCAAATATTATTTTTTCTTTTTCGTCAGATTCGTTCGTTAGTTTTTATTTTAACATTGTGTATCACAACATTTGAACATTTTTGTAAACAATTTAAAGGTAATATTTTAGAATTCATAATTTTCTAGTGATGACAAAGTAAAACGTTTTGTACTATTTAATCTCTTTGCACTTCTATAAAAATAATAAAACACAAGAAAACATTCAAACAGTTTACGTTAATGGATGATCTTAACAATAACCGGAACAAAAAATATGGCAGAAGATCGGCAATACTGGAAAAATATGGTGTACAGAAAGACTCGTGGAGCTGCGAACATCGCATCGACGATGCTTGAAACGAAAGTAATTCTGTAGGCGAAAGTAATTACCCCATTTTAAGTATTTTATCCCAACTTGCTGATTAAAGACTATGTTCCGTCAGCTGATGAGATCAAAATATGTCGAAACCATTCCTGTCGCTCTCTGAGTTGGAAGTGATCAATATATGTATATAATCCGTCTAATAGTTATTAATTTTTCTAGGTACATAATTCTTTAATAATTAGTTAGATCTCAAAAGAAGAATAGAAGAAAGTTATATTCTACCATTTAATATTAGAGACAAACACTAAAGGAACTAAACTAAAAAGCAAACAGGAAATTTTATTCAAAAGAAATAAAAAAAGTTTTATGAAAATCAATACCTAATAAGGATGTGAATAAATCTGACTCATTTTAAACTTTGATTTAATCTACACCATATATTTAATTGGAATAGCCATCTGTAATACATTGATGTAAAAAGATATTCCCGTAATGTTCGTATAATAATTTTTAAATATATGGCACATAGGGAAAATAATTTTTTTTTATATTATACATATATATATATATATATAATATTATTATATGTTTAAACTATTAAAATTATTAAAATTATTAAATGCAGTACAAATAGCCGAGCTGTTTGTAGCATAATTTAAGTACACATTTTTAAATTTCTAGTTATTTAAAATAAATCTTTCAAAACATAGACATGATCTATATTTTATACATGATAAACATGTTGAAGACATATTTTAGTTTGTAATTATAGTTGAAAATATATATAAATATAATCGGATTTTTGCGTGTACAAGTTTTCAACATTTTCCAAAATTAATTAAACGTTTAACTATTTATTTTAATAAATGAGTTCCTTTTTGGTCAATTCTTAAAAATGAAATGAAAATAATCTATAGTATTAGTACATAACTGAACAAGACTAGACAAGGCCAACCAATTACATTATTAGATTAGTACAGTTAGAATCATAGCAATAGATAAACAATAACTGTAGTTATTCAATCTCTATAGTTAGAATGAATAATAAAAAATAGAAAAAATTAACTGAGAAGAAAGATTGATAAAGTTTAGAGTGAAAATCAAATCAAATGATAGACGAGAAATGTAAAAGTCGATTAAAAATCTAATTGAGTACACACATAGGGGAAAAGTATGCTGTAGTCGGAATTATTGGAATTGTTGGAACTTGTTGGAATTATTGTAAAGAGCTTCAGTTATTACTAATTTAAATGTATTGTAGATTTGCAGAATAACAATGAAAACCGTAAAACGGTTGCTAAACATGGTTTTAGAGACTGGGCAGATGCTTGCAGATTGAGCTAGATATGAGACCTCCTCTAGGTAGACGAGGCTAAGTTGTCAGATATCTTAGAACATGTTCTTTAACTCTGGAGTTCTTTAACGCCTTTCTCATTTGCTATATAACTGGCTCTGCAGTTGCAAGACAATTTATAAGCTATATTAGATTCATCGGAATGCAATCCTTAAGACTCGAATAAAGAACGGGATTCGTATTTATTTATTCATTTATTTAATTTAGGATATTTTATTCATAAATAATGCAATCAGTGGATGGGATATTATTAAACAACTGACTTTTTTCATAGATTCGGTAAATAATTTGTGATATTATTGCTCTGGTGTTATAGTATTAGACATAAAGCCCAGTCGGTTGTCAGACATAGCCAGGCATGTGTGCATCTGTAGATAGACATATAAACAATGCACTGTAATATCGTTGTACAATTTTAAATAGTTTTCAATTTTAAATTATAGAAAAATATATATTGTTTTTTCGTTATTAGTATAATTATTTTCACGATATTTGAAAAGTACCTAACACTTTTCAATAAATATCCAAGTATTGAAAAAATACTTTTGAATGAGTGAACGTAATTTTTTGCTATGCATAAAACAATTTTATCGGACTTTTCGTAATATTTAAACTACCATAGCTACACTCATAGAGTACACACGTGTACTCTATAGCTACACTATTAATTAGAATCTAAATAGTAGTTATTTCTAGATTAAGTAAAATAAAGCGTAGTGCAAATGATATTTTAAACAATTTTATTAATCCTATTAAAAGTAACAAGTGCTACGAAGACAATTGGAACCAATTTAATTCACTTGCTGGTTTTGATAATAATGAATGGGGAACATACAGAAAGAGAATTTATTCAATATTTAGATTTTCTACATAAGGAAAAATGTTATGCGTCAAGTACTATTTGGTCCATTTACTCCATGTTAAACAACACATTTCGAGCTGTCTATGGTCACAAACTTCAAAAATACCCACGACTTCACTTTATACTAAAAGTATATGAAGCTGGATACAAAATAAAATTTTGAAACATTTCTCAAAATGCAACAATGGTGAATTTATACATATGAAGGTCGCAGTTGTTATTTGTTATTGTGGTGGTCTGCGTTGCGCTGACCTTATATCCATTAATTCCTCTGAAATGGATTTTAACGAAACAACAGGGATATGGATTAAATATCGGCTTTCTAAACAAAGAAGTGAAGAGATTAGCAACCAATTTAATGTTCCAATTTATTTTTGTAAATATCTCGAGAAATACGATCACGAGTTGGATCGATGTGGTTCTGCTGAAGGGCGTGTAATGAAAACGTTCCGCAAAACAAAAGATGGTAATTGTTATTACACAAAACAACCTATGAGTGTACATATGTTACGAAACTTTTCTGTAAAAGTAGCAGATTGCTTACAATTATCAGAACCAGAAAGATACACAGGTCATTCAATGCAAAGAACTTCCGCTAATGTTTTGGCGGAAGCTCGAGAATCTTCGTCTATGCTAAAAAAGCATTTTTATTGGAAGAGCAAAGGAACGGCTCTGCGATATATAGAGAACACATCTTCGTCCAAAATTATGATTTCCAAAGCTTTTTCAAAATCTCACTTAAGTGAAGAAAGTCATGTTGAAAAGGAAAACTTGTCGGAGACACTTAATTTGAGTGACTGTCACAATATTGTTTTACATTTCTGAATGCCTTTTGTTATACATTTTTAAACGAATCTTCTTGTTTCAAATTGTTGTTTATATATTATATTTATTATATAGTAATTGTTATATTCAATTCTCCATGCACTGAAAAATAAAACTTCGAATTCAAATTCTTCCATCAATATGAAATGCCTATTTTTCGGTGCATACATAGCAAAAATATAAGATAAAATCTATTTCTCTGTTAAATTCATGTAATTTTAGTTTTTAATTATTTCAGAAGAAATTTTGCTTGAGAACCTTTTAACGACGGTATTGCAATCTCAGAGAGGTTACCTGCCAAACGGCTATATATAATTTGAATTTAAAGTTTGTTCGTTATTGTTATTTAGACGCAAACCGCTTTTCATATTATGAATACGTAGTTATGAGTAGGCGCCGGGCGTGTTCAATCCAGAGATATTGTATTATACACCAAGCATCTTGATCATATAGAGTAATTATACATGATCTTGAATATATGATTATATATAATTATGCTATGATCTTGATGTTGAGGTACAGTATAATATCTATGGTTCAATCATACAGGTACATCTTATATGCACTTTCAAAAGAATATTTTACCCATTTACCGATTTAGATAAGTAACCAATGCCTATAGTTATACCACTGAAGAAAATACATAGATCAATCATTATGTACACTTCTATAATGTATTATAATATAGCCACTACAATTTTGTTTATAAAAATAATTAAATATAGCGATAGCGGAAAAATCAGTCACACATGGAATATCATTTACGAATAAGTAACTTGACTAAACGAAATGAAAATTGTTAATTTACAGCTAGGAAACAACAGATAACAGTACAAATGCTAGTTAGCTAATCAAATGGCTACGTAGTATTTCATATAATTGCATTTAACATAATCGACAATTATCACCAAATATTGCGCAATATTTAAGGACTTGAAGAGAGTTGTGTTTGACATAATTATATATTTTATTGTATTTAGCATAATATAATTTAATAGCAGTTAGATAGTTAGCATATAGAGACAACGATTCTTGCGTGGTGTATATAAACGAAATACGTGACTT
>JAYRBW010001864.1:0-13963 GCA_036023295.1 Invenusta paracnida | reverse complement strand
AATCAAATGCATTTATTGATGTTTTCTAATACACTATGCAGCTCTTACTAATAAGAGCAGAACGCTCTCACCATCTGGCTGGCGCAAATTCAAGGAATTTAAATGAGTAGCAATTATTCAAAAATAACATATATACTAATAGTTTTCAATTTCAGTAGTATAGGTATGATATAACTGTATTATGTGAAAATTAATAAATTCCTAAATAATATCTCTAAACTCCTAAATTATTCCCTAAAAGTATGCTAATAATTCCCTAACGTTATTCTAAAAATTCCTTAACTCCTAAACATAAGTACCATAAGTAAAAATTACAAGTTTATCCATAGAAACATATAATCTGTTTAATAAGCAGGATATTTCACTACAACAGTTAACGTTGTAATAACAGTAGAAGCATTAGAAAATGTATCTTCGGATAACCGGGCATCGTCAAAGTGAAGACATAGCAATAATAAAGATCAATGTTCCATTAATTCTCCTCGTCAGATGTATTATAGTTTTCCTCTTCCTCTGTTTTCTCTTCATCAACGTCCACTTCCCTTCTAGTTATTTTGCCGACAGTTTCATGCCGACAGTTTGTCGACTTGTGCCGACAGCCTCATGAATGTACCACAATATATTATGAGGGCTCACAAGCAGGTAATGCCAATGCGACCAGAATCACCAGAGGAACACCCATTGCCGCCGGACTGGCATGTGTCAACATCACAAGCACCACTACCAATAGTACATCAACCTACGCGATTCTATATAGACGTTTAATTTGAGACGAGGGAGATGATTCATGGATTTAACTATGATACCTCATAGCTATATGTTTTAACTTTGATGATGCCCGGTTATCCGAAGATACATTTACTAATGCTTCTGCTGTTATATAAACATTAACTGTTGTTGTGAGATATCCTGCTTGTTATAATAAAAATATTTCTATGGATAATCTTGTTATTTTACTTGGTATTTATGAAATTATTTTAGATTTTGGCCTACTTTTAGAGAAACATTTAGGAGTTTAGGAAATCTTTAGCATACTTTTATGGAATTTTTAGCATACCATTAGTGAACTCTGAACATACTTTTAGAGAATTCTTAGCATACTTTTAGGGAATCTTTTAGGAGTTTATGAATTTTTTAGCAGGGGTGAAAATTACATAAACTTTTACAATGCTTCAAAGGTGCAACTAAAGCCGTATACTCGTCAATTTCTGGATAACCTATAATGGGTCTGTGTCTGCAAATTTTTACAACAATTATCATCTATAACATTATCTATGTAATGCTAAGTCCTATTATTGACAGATACTTATAATGCACAAGCTTACTGCACTCATTATTGAATTAGGCACTATCCTAACTATACATACAATTACTATATATATATATTGGATACTTATCATTATGCCTAAGATGTTTAACAATTTTACATTTAGACCTCTAGTATCCGAAACGCCTGTGAAAGGACATTTTTATGCTCCGCTGTTTAATGTAAACATTCACAACTGTAGTAGTGCGATGTCTTACTTGTACTTGTTATAATTGAAATATACATATTTTTATGCATAAACTCGCTATTTTTCTATCTTTCTATTTTAACCCGGGTGCATAAGGCTAAATAAGAAATCAAGATAAATATAGAAAGATATAAAACGTATAATTGATGGACAAAACAGACATTTAAATAAGAGTACAACAAGAGCATATAAGGGAATTAAAAATGGGATTAGATGAATGGTTAGCAGTCAGTTATTAGCAGTCGCACACCAAAACGTTCTGAATGATGAAGTCCAGATCTGTCAACGCATCCGAGCGTTTTAGAGCGGGTTTCTTTGGTGTAGCAGGGACTGTCTTCTTCTTCTTCTGAGCAGTTGGAGTCCCCGGAGTAGGAGTCACCATTGAAACTGCTGCGTCCCCCGATGGAGGAGTGTCGGTCATGAGACAGACATTAAAAAGGTAGTGATTCAATCGGTTTACATCGAATCTGTACGACTCTGAGATTGAGACTGGCCATATGATCTTCATCTCCATGTTGCCTCATATAGATTCCATTACAGCGTAACATAAATTGGAATCGTCCGGGTCCGGTCATGTCCTTTATCTTGATTAATTACTTGCCTTCCCAGTCGAATCGAGACACAGTAAAGCTTAACTTAGCCCAATATATGTCTGCGGTAGGTAAGAATGTCGGGCGTAGCTTGGGTGAAGCCAAATAATGATCTCGTAAAGCCTTTGGAAGAGTAGTAGTAGAGCCCATTTCTGAAGGGAGGTAGCCGTGCAGCTTTTGCTGAGCCGTGAATTCGATCCCACCCATATTGGCTCGTAGATGATCTCGCGGCTCATCCGGTACTGACTCATTAATTAATTTTTATTTATATATATATTCCGGCAATGCGTGTATGCAATTTACATTAAAATTGTATTAGATATCTGTAAATTTTACAACAATGATTTCATAAAAATTTAATCGAAAATTTTAATTTAACTAACACTAGGTTTAAAAAGTTATAGTTAAGAAAATTGTTATAATAATATTATGAATGAAAAAATTAGCAATAAAAACATTGAAAGTCGATACATAGATTAAATTAAAGTAGTAAGTTAATTAAGCAAAATTTCACATTTAAGCATTAAAAACTAAAGATATATAGTTAAAAACGACCTATATATTACTATTATGCACCAAATTCAAATATTATACTAATGATGAATGTGAAACTGATATACATAAATATTATATATAGTGAGATACACATGTAACACAGCTATAGAATTATAAAATACAAATTATTTGTGATATATTTGTATTTTCTTTTTATTATTTGTAAATATTACTATCTAAAACATTATTTTAATGATAAAAACTTATTCTTTATCTTTGTGAAGCTAAAATTTAGTCATCAAACTTCAGCTTAATGGAGAAGTATGTTTATAACCTCATTAGCAGACATTGTGAATAAGAACCTGCCTATCTTTTAAATTGAATGTTGAAATAATCTGTTTGTTTTAATGCATATTTACCTATTTTTTTCTGAAATGACAAAATTGAGAGCTCCCTTTTGTAAATATATAGTGCTAACATTTGTCAAAATATGTATATCCATTTTCTAGGTCAGGTAACCTTACGAGTCTTCCATATATTTTAAAGGATCTTATTATTTATGATTTAGAGTTAACATTTCAGTATAAAATATATTCTTTAAAATTAGTGGCATGTTTTTCATTTTCAGTCATATTTTCCAATGGTTAATACTGCCTGTACACAATATATATAGTATTGTTTATTAAAGATTTTTATCCTTGAATATATATTTTAAATTCGTTAGAAGATAATTAAAAATAATAACAATTTAATTAATATTTATAAAAAACAAAAGGACAGAAGATATAAGCTAGATATCGTAACAATATAATAAGTGACCAGATGGGCGTCTTCCCATTAGCATTATACAATATATTACGAGCACAGTTGACAGGTCCAATGTGTTGGAGCAAGCTGGAAATAATCGATTTTCAAATAATCACTAGTCGGTTATTTTCTTTATAGAAAAAATCCAGAAATAGGCCGATAATTTCTCGCGTATGTATTTTGTCTGTTTGGATTTGTCCTAATTATGTTGCCAATATTTCGAGAGAGATAAGTTAATCTTGTGATTGTATTATCCATAAAATATAGTTTATCAGATAGCTGTAGCCTATACCAACATACATAGTACTAGGTGTCAAAGTGGTGTCAAATTTAATCACTAGATTAACTTGATAGCCTTGAAGTATAACGATGAGTGAAACTGATAATGAAAACGATACTTACTGCATTTTGTTGTCAAAAATCTTCTCTGTTGTCTAAATTTCTTTGTTGTTTCTAATTATTGCTTGTGTTCAAATGCTTACAAAAACTGTCAAATCTAGAATTTTTTCCAATTTCATAAAAACTAGACCTTTTTTACCGCAATTATGATTTTATATTTATATTTCATCCATTACATACCTATATTAAAAAAAACCCATTTTTTTGTGATTTTAAATGAACAAATGGAACAATGAAAAGAAAAAACCACTTAAATTTAAAATAAATATATTTGGAACAAATATATACAAATGGAACAATATAAGCTCTGTGACGACGTAGAATAAAGTTTTACAACTGTTAGCGCTAGATTCACTATTGTTCACTCAAAAGGGTGGTCAGGTGACCACTCTCTAAATATGCACCCATTTTGGCACCAGGACTCAAATATACTTTTATTATAACAAATGAAAATATCTACCCTTAAATGGAATAAATTCTGATTATTGTACTGATAAATTTCAAGTAATAATTCCCGAAAAACATTTAAAATAAGTTTTTCTTTCGTAAAATATGACGAAAATAAAAAAAAATAAAAATAAAATAAATAAAACTATTTTTAGAAAATAACGTGATTTGACAATTTTTTCGATAGAATATGTTACATAATATTTTCATTTAACTATACATATATATCCATTTAACTGCGAGTTTCAAAATACAACTCAAAAAAAGAAGTTTAAAAATTATAGTGGGGCTCAATGAGCCACCTCCCTTTGGGATATGCATGCGCAATGAGCTCGTTATGCGGGGAGGGTTAAACATCAAAGTGTGAAAAGATATAAGTTACAAAAACTTAATGTTAAAATGAAATTAATTTAAATGATAATATATATAAAAATATAATATTATTGGAAATTTAAGGAAATTTTTTATTTTAATATTTTAGTAATTATTTCATTTTACTAATAACATCTAGTCAAGGAAACAAGCTTTAGTCGGATAGAACTTTCAATTTTGAAAATTATTTAGCGCGTCTTAGTGACGTACGTAATCGTATCGATTGATTAAAAAGTTTAGTCAAGACATTTAGCTGCTTACGGAAAGCTTATTGGTTAGATAGTGAAATTTTAAAGCGATAGTCTATATGAACAATTAATAATATATTGATAGAATACATGATATAGTTACAGTGACAATATTTTGTAAATAACGAGGACTATTAAGTGCGTGAAACTCTGACATCACTTCAAACACTGAGAAATGTAACAAATTGTGCAAAAATGTTAGCCTTGAGTGCCTTATTCATCAATCTTTTGCAAGATTGCAATCTGACCTTGCTTACTGTAGCCCTTTGGTGATTTTCATTTCACTATTTTAAATATCATCAAATTATCATTTTGGAGAATAAAAATGTTTTGTATTAATTTTTATAGTTTGACTTGTGATACTTCATTTTATTTTTTATCTTTTTAATTTAAATATTACTTATATGTCATATTATATTTACTTATTTTTTCATTATTTACTTATCGAATAGTTATTCATTGCAATCTTTATATTAAATATTTATTATTTAATAATTGTTTTCTTATAATATTCGTTTAGATATAAATAAAAGTATTTCGTTAGTGTTCCAAACAAAAAAAAGTGATACAAATTATATATAAGTTAAGGTAGGTAATTTTTTATTTGCTTCAACCAGTGATATTATTTATAATGAAGCATATAGGGTGCTCGGAAACCAATTTTCGTTACTATATTTACTTTAAGTAACGCCATAAACAAAATCTTTTCGACTAAACAATATGATGTTTCATAACAAATGAAATTGTATTATATTATTGCTTAAAGCAAATTATAAGAAATACTTTAACTTTTACATGCAAAAATAGTATTCAATATAAATTGTTTTGGAGTGTCTTCTATGGAAGTCTATATTTATGTCATCTTCAGTAACAGTGTTATTATTTATTTTAAATATATTTTGATGTTAAATTTAGTCTAAATTCATGATATTCATGATTAAGTGCTCCATTCTTCTATCATATTTTTGTTTCTTTTGTGATATTTTGGTTTGCTTTGGTTCTTTTCTATCTCTATTGTTTGTTTGTGCGTGCTTGCACACCTTTATTGTTATTATAATTAGTTCAATAATTTTAAATCACGAATAATATTGATGATGTGCTCGAATATTTGAAGTTAAGTTAATTCACTTAAATTATATATTTATATGAATATCTAGTTTTAATTTTAAGAGCAAATTATGCGCCTTGTAATTTTACTAACATTATCTACAAAAGTTAATACCTATATATATTGTTTTGTATATCTAATGAAGAAAAATATTTCTTATATGTTTGAAATTGATAAAATAATGATGCATAGCTTTTTATTGCGTCTTTTTTTTTGACTTTGGAAATTTCAATACGAATTATATCCAACTTACTGCAATAAAATTATTAAAATATTTTTGCGCCACATAGTTTACAATAAAGTTAAAAATACATTTTTAAATTGACATGAAGGAAGAGATTACACAAAACATTTTTTGACCTTAATAAGCCTCGAACCAACAATTGGTCAAAACTACCATACACCTCCCTCCCTTCCCCAAGTGAAATTATTTATATGCTTTACAATTTCGGAATACATAATAATCTCAAGACAAAGTTCTTTTGTTTTTTATTTCTCTATTATTGTTTACAATAACTTTCTCTATATTAATAACATTTGTATAAGCTTTTTTCGTAACCAAGTTCAAAATTTCAAAGATAAAAGCTTTATATATTTATAACAATAAAAGTACTCAATGTTGAAATTGAAGATGTAGAAATGAACATAAATATTTTATTCAAAAGATTAAATTAAGTGTTTATTTAAAGTGTATAAATTCAGTTCATCACAGTTCAAATAATATGAATATACAACACCATCATATGCATGAGATTACAAAGGAATTCTTTGACCAGAATAGATCTTTTGCTGACCGTCAATTTTTCATTTTATGGAATCGCTGTTCATGGGAAGATTTTCGAATCGTCGTTTACCGCTGAAAGGGAAAAAATAAAAGTTTAACATGACTTATTAATTTATTTAAAAATATATTTAAAAATATATTTAAAATCTTTGAGTTTTTGTACCTAATCAAATTACTGGAAATTCAATGAAGCTATTATCCAATTTTATTAACAATACAATACAATACAATCATTATACTATAAAAAATAATATAAATATTGTTTTTATATCGTTTTTGCCAACTTTTGCAACCGATATTAATGGCGCAAAATAGTGCTTTATTATATAAGGTCAATTAGACTGGTTTGTTTGTGTGCGTGTAACTATAGTAACTAGTGTCAAATTTTGTTACTCTTGTTGAACCAGTTGAATTAACCTGATTTAATGTGTAATTTCTTTTAAAATAAATTTACTAAAATTCTTTAAATAACAGGATAACTTTTTATTCTTAAACAAAAACAGATTATATCCAACTATTGTCAGCTAAAGTAATCGAAATTCGATTATTTGACGCCGCAGTTGCTAAGTTACAAGCAGATAAACAAATGAATCTTATTGGTCGTATAAATAGTACTATAGAAGTAAATGGGTACCTGCTCGGTTTAAATTTACATAAGTTGAACTAAAACGAAACTTAAGAAATACTACTTCATAGTGAACATTTAAGTGACTATAATATATAAATAATAGTAGGATGATAATATTTTGAGAGTGCTTTTTTAAATAAAAATATGTAATGCAAGTTTTTAAGTGACTATAATATATAAATAATAGTAGGAGGATAATATATTGAGAGTGCTTTTTTAAATAAAAAAATGTAATGCAAGTTTTATATGCTTTACAAAATACTTTCTTTTTTCGAAGTATAGCGTGTAATAAATGTTGAATGAGAACATGTATGGGTGGGTAAATATATGGTTGGTGACAAGACAAGTGCGTATCTACAATTTTGATGATTTTGAGTTATTGTTTGAACTTAGTTAATCTATATAGTAGTGTATATATGGTGCAAAGTCACATTACAGTATATTAAATACGCTACTGTGAGAATTGTTTCTCTTGAACATTTTAAAATCTAAATTGTCTCTACCGAAAAGTAAAGAAATATATCTATATACGCTCTAGATACGTGGGAATAAATAGGTGTACTTATAAAATGTAATTTCTTGTTTAAGATATATTTCACAAAATGATTTGAGCGAATGTTTTGTACATATACATTTTTAAGGCAGTGTAATTTGCAACATTTTACTATACGACATTTAACTTACCATTTTGCTACTCTAAAATTATAAACTTACAATAAAATCAATTAACTGTAAATAACCATCGAGATATAAAACAATAATAAATATCTATTTCTATGATATAAACATTCATTAAAATAATAATTATGCAAGACAGTCTTCATTACAATTCATGATTTTACATAAAAGTTGAACGTAGAATTATTAAAAACATTACCTGCAGATTTGTTTCTTGGTCAAATAAACTTTCAAAAATGGGATTGCTTTATCTGCTTGTTCCAGTACAAGACTAGCGTTAGTTGACGAACCATAAAATGTAGCAGACATTTGTTTTTCATAAGACTCAGTCTAAATATAAGAAGACGTTGCCAATTCTAAAATTCTAAAAAATTGTCAGTCTTCTTTTGAATAACATCTGAAGGAATGTTGTTGGAAAGCAGTTTATTTGAGAAGTACAACTTGTGTTTGAAAATTTCATTTTCTTGTCATTCTCTAGATTGCCATTAAATTCCTGGTAACCTTCTCAATGGAGTGAACGGCATATGGTGATATTTTATACCATACCATGGTGGTAGAGACCCTTGATTTTGGTGTCAAACGCAAGCCGGTTACTTAGATATTTTTCATACCAATGACACATGGGTTAGTGTTTTCTAGGTTTTCGAAAATGTTTGTCATTTTGGGATTTCTACGACAATCTCTCAATTCAAATTGCTTGTTTTCGTTGCAATTTTCTGTGTATTCGAGATATTTGACACATTATCTTTGTGCTTTAGTTTAATCTAAGAATCGTCTTCAAAGTTTTTATTGCTTTGGTTATTGCTCGTCTGTGCTATTATTGATCCATCCAAAGAGAAAAAGGAAGGGCAATGTGTTAAATTAAGGTAAAAAATAACTGGGGATGTGAGAGACCAAAAAAAAGCTCCATTGCTCCAAAGACGATCCTCGTCATCCTAAGACGATCCTCGTCATCCTAAGACGATCCTCGTCATCCTAAGAAGATCCTCGTCATCCTTAGACGGTCCTCGTCATCCTAAAAAGATCCTCGTCATCCTAAGACGATCCTCGTCATCCTAAGAAGATCCTCGTCATCCTAAGACGATCCTCGTCATCCTATGAAGATCCTCGTCCTCCTAAGACGATTCTCGTCATTTTAAGAAAATAATCGTCATCCAAAAACGATCCTCGTCATCCTAAGAAAATCCTCGTCATCCTAAGAAGATCCTCGTCATCCTAAGACGATCCTCGTCATCCTTAGACGATCCTCGTCATCCTAAGAAGATCCTCGTCATCGTAAGACAATCATCGTCATCCTATGACGATCCTCGTCATCCTATGACGATCCTCGTCATCCTAAGACGATCCTCGTCATCCTAAGACGATCCTCGTCATCCTTAGACGATCCTCGTCATCCTAAGAAGATCCTCGTCATCCTAAGACGATCCTCGTCATCCTATGAAGATCCTCGTCATCCTAAGACGATCCTCGTCATTTTAAGAAGATCCTCGTCATCCAAAGACGATCCTCGTCATCCAAAAACGATCCTCGTCATCCTAAGAAGATCCTTGTCATCCTAAGAATATCCTCGTCATCCTAAGACGATCCTCGTCATCCTAGGAGAGGCTGGGTTTTCTCTTGAGTGGAATAACTTTACCAGCAGCTGCAACATTTTCATTTGAACATCTAAAACTGTTATTGTTTTTAAAAATGTGTGGTCTGAAAATAGTGCAATTTACATTCAGAGTGTTGTTAAAGTGTTAAAGTGATATTAAATGCCAACATTTATTTCTAAGTTTGCGGGGGATATGAATCGCCGTTCATCTTTCTAACTTCTGGTATAAAGTACTGCAAACAAAATTTCATTTCCTTTTTATTCATCTCGTTCAGCTCTTTTAAGACCTTCAATCCAACATCCATCCAACATTTTCCATTTATTGTTGTGCCATGTGGGAAGCATTCTTATAATCAAGCCTGTCTTCTTTTTGGTATTTTTAGAGATTCTTGAGCCTTTGAGCTGTTTTATTCTTTCCAAAAAATTCCTATAAATGGCCATTTGGATGTTATTTCGTTTGCCCTAAGAGATAGTACAGCATCCAAGTCAATGTCGCTCATTCGTAAAAAAGTCATCGAAATTTTCAAAGAATGATGGCAAAATCAATATTAGATAACATGTTAGGAAACATTTGTTAGTAAACAGAGCTATAGAAACGTTGATATTAATTACGAAATATTTGAATTTTAAAAGTAAATAAAATCTAATATTAGTATAACTATTTCTTCTCGACTAAATCATAAATGTTAGATAAATATAATATTACCCAGAGTATTGATAGATAAAGTTGCAACTCTTCATGATTATTGGAAACTATTTGATACTACTTTAAATATGGTTTACAAATTTTAGAGTCTCGGAGTCAAGTTTTTATCAGTCTCGGATTCCATATTTTATCTGCTTGTAACTTATCAACTGGTGTCAAACATTCGAGTTTCGATAACTTTTGATGATACTAGCTTGATGTTATTCGATGATTTGAGGAATATCATACGAGTAATTTCAAAAGAATAGACAAATGAAATCTCTATATATATAATAAAATAAAAAATAGCCGAAACTCGAAACACCAATCACACTTGGACAAACAAACAAATTTGGTTGACTGTATTCACTGTCATTTACGCAGCAATGATTCATAATTGAGGTTACAGAAATTTCAATGATAGACTTTTATTTCTAATATAGATATTTGGCTCTATAGATTTTCACAGTAAATTGAAAGTAAACTATTCTGTTAAAATATATATTTCTCTGGAATTCTTAGTATAATGAATTCTGCACATAATAATACTTATTACGCATTATAATGAGGCCTTATTGCACGGTTTATAACCTATTTTTACATTATATTTTATGGAATACTAATCTAGTTTATTAATATGGACCATACGGTTTAATATATTGTTGTACTGGACATATAATGCACTCGTAAGACCACATAATAATAATAAATTGTATAATCTGTATAATCTCACGTTCGGAATTTTTAAATGTTGTTGAATTTCGATTTTTCAAATTAGAAAGATGCTTACATGTTATTTTTTGCATTATAATTTAAAAATTTAAGTAGAATAATAAATTGTTCATATCTACTAGAACTATGCTTGACAATATTTAGCAAAATGAATATGCTATGTAGACAAATATTATCTTCCCTCATCACTGACAATTGTCCTCTTCCATTATCAAAATTATAAACTTGATAAAAGTTTAGGCATATTTTTGTTAAATAATATGAGAATCTAAGTGAAAACAGTTGCATGATACACAGAACAAGGGAACCATATCCATAATAAATCTTTAAAATTAATTAACAAAAACAATCAAGAACTGGAACTTTTGACTACAATGCATGCATAGAAAATTGATTGTCAATAGGACGTGATATCAAAATGGATTAAACTACAAAAAATAATTCTAGGTATATTATGGGAAAAGCGAAAATGATGAATAAAACAAATACGAAAAAGTAATGCTGATGTACGTATGAGACAAAGACTGGAATACGAAAGGCATCAAGATAATGTTACGCTAATGGGTAAAACATAATTTAGTTTGCCACTTCCGTATTATATAAGGTCCGCGTGATATAAGGAAATATACTAATACAGGTGTTAAATATCATAATATATATTTTTTAATTCAGTATAATATATTATTATCAAAACAACATGTTTCAAAATAGGTTTTTGCATATATTTTGCTTTTACAACATTTGTTGGTCTACAATAACGGTATTAATATTCATACGCCTTTATTATCGTAATATCGTATAACATTTTTGTATCATATAACACTTTTCTTGTATACATACTTTAACCTAAAATGCTATTAGTATTAGTTGTATTTCTTAATACCAGTGATTATAATATTTTTACTTACGACTTTTTGTCAAAAGTAAGGACAATTTGACAATGCCCTGGCTGCTTTGTTTTAAAATCAAATTGAATAGAACGATATTTAGATTATGTATAATATATTCTCTTATTATACCTCAAATATCGCCTGTAATGTTGATGTATCTTATATTGTTCATTATCGTAAATCAAAAAAATTATTGATCGGTTAAATAATTATGACAGCTATGACTTAATTGAGATGAGATACATGAATCAAACTTACGAAATATGGAATTAGAAAGAAAGAAAATAAATCAATAACAATAAAATTCAGCATAACACATTTTTTTTTAATTTTGTGTAATTTTTTCATGCTTGTCTTATAAATTTAAACATTTATTAAGAAAATTACTGAACTATTTCTAAAAATCTAAAAAACATATTTTTAAGGCAATGAAAATATTGATTATAATTCAAAAGTTACATTTTAATGAATATTATCAAATAAATCGTTTATGTAGACAAAAACAGTTTATATACATAAATCATATCTTGAAATAAGTGCTTTAAATATAAAATTAATTGAATACATATAAAATTTATTTAGTATTTGTGTATTTCCATATTATTCTGGAGAGGAATAAAGTTCGCGATAAATACAAGTTGTATTATAATTATAATTAGAATTATTATTGTTATTTAACTTTTCTTTCATAAATATTTATTAGTACGAAAATTATTAAACACTTAAATGCGTTAAAATCTAACCTATCACAAAATTTACAATAACTTGCCAATTAACAAATTATGTATATAATATATGTTTACTAATATAATATTAATATAATTGATATAAAACAATCTCTAAGAGAAAATGATTTTTGGGAAATATATTAGTACCTGCCATTAGATTATACTCGCAAATAAATCAACGTCAATTTTAAGTTTTATAAAAATCAAATTATGTTGCAGGCTAAAGAAGTGATTTATATACAATATTAATAACTATTTGTAAACTGGAATTTTCTTAGAGAGGTGACATAAATCTAGACCTCTTTTCTTGCAAATTAAGTGTCAAAAATAGCTAACCCAGTAATGAGATATAAAGCGCAAATGACTTTTACTTATTATGAACGATTATTATTTTAAGAAATATTGAGAATTGAGTTAATAAAAGAGGAATAGCTTATATATGTGTCTTCGTACAACAGGAGGTGATTTCTAGAGTCCTTCAGTCAGGTGAATACAGCATCATATTATGTATATTGGAAGGTCTTCGATATATACTTCAAATAATATTTTTTAAATAATTTCATTTGGGATTAGAGTTTTCATACTGACAATGTTTTCAGGTTTCAGCCACACACATTATGAACAAGGCAATGGAGGGGGGGGGTTAAATACATTAAGAGGCATGTTATAGGATCTTGTGTTATTTGCAATCTTACTGATAATTTGTATTTGTCCACTAATATTCAGGATGTTATACATAAAATATGTTCACGCTTTCCGAATGTTAAGCCACAACATCTAATTATTAAAAATATACTATACTATATTAACGTTCTATACACTGTAGGGTTTACTGAATATGGTCTTTTAAAATTCGAATCATTTTTACCAATTTGATAAATGTCTGCAAAATCAATGTGTGTACATATCAGTTTTGCATCTGCATATTTTATTTGCTCTATCCTATAACCGCATCCAGTTACACCTGAGGGAAATACCCACACTTCAATAAAAAAATGAGTGAACATATAAATAAACTTACTATCAGACTCATTTTAACTCACATTTTGTTGAAGTTAAATTTTCCATGACCCAGCGATTGTATTTTGTATTTCATTCTTCGCAATTGGTAATCAGAGAATATCCGTTTGTCCAAGCTAAAACAGGGCATTTATAATTTATTTAAATATCATATATATACATTAATGTAATTAATACATTTGTTCCCATTAATAGTTTTGATTAAAAAGAAGAACACGTCGGTAGAACACATTTAATACATCTA
>JAYRBW010001853.1:0-13963 GCA_036023295.1 Invenusta paracnida | reverse complement strand
CGTTCAGTTTGATCTTGATTGCGATGCTTTTCTTTATATGGCGATTATCAGAAGGTATCTTTAGTCGGCTGACTTTAGCATACTCCGAGACGAATGCGTTGGCCTTACTACGTCTCATCACATTGCTCTTGTTGTTGTGGATGAGGACTCGGTCGTTTTCTTTCTCCGATATCCCCCCTCCTTTGAGCTTTTTCAGTAATCCCCACATTGTTTGGCTCATGCTATTCTTTTCAACGTGTTGCTTCCATGTTTCTTTCTTGATATCGGCCGTTTTACTTTTTTGCAACTTGTGTACGAAAAAATAAATGTTATTCTCCAAGACTGTTATATGCGAGATTTGACAACTGTGAATGTTAATTTGAGTTATTAACATTTTTATAGAAATTACTTCAAACGTGCCAAAGGTAATTTAAAAGGATTGATTGGAAAATACTTAGAAAATGCATATAGTTGGAAACTAAATCTATTCAATCGATAAATGAAAACGATATAGTACATATATAGTTGGATATAGGAGTACTATGTACTCGCATACCCACAGAAGCGAATACAAGAAAATGTATATACTTCATTTGCGTATAATTTTGTATTATTTTATCGTATTTATCATGTTATTTAGGATCAACCGGATGATAAAGGCTAAAAGGTTTTTCATCAATTATTTATTATTTTGATATTTAAATTAATGGCATTACGAGCCGTTAACAATATAAAAGCATGCAAATGCATTAATATTAATATTTTTATTGTTATTATAATGTTGGCTGCCATATGATTTTTATTCAATGGTGTGAACTTCAGATCGGTTAAACAAACCTGCAATTTGTCAAACTTTTTAATATATTAAACAATTTAACAATAAAGTGTTTTTTTATATTTTCGCTGAATATATTAAATATGAATATATTGAACTCATACCTTGTTAATAAAGAGCTATTTACACTGATTATACAATGCTTAATATTCATGGCAAATGTATATACGAAAGTTCCAAAAAATATTTCCTTTTGGATCATATATACTATAGATCTTACTGTAAAAAGGTATAATCTTAATTGTAAAATCAATTTACAGTTCTAAAATTTCGTAATTTTCAAATGTTAATATTAAGTTTAAAATAGTATATTCCAGTTGCAACAATTAACATAAAACTATTTCGTAGTATTTTTATGTATTTTTACCAGTAAAATATGAATTTTTATATTTGTGACATACCTTGTGAGTACCTATTGATAAATATGGTAATAATTTAGTAGAAAGTCTCTTAATATGTTAAAGTATTTTAATTAAGTTTGCATAAATTGGTAAGAAATGAATAGTACTACGACAAAGTTTCAGCTCCCTTGATTATTATAAACTCTTTGATACTATTATTTTTTACCAAAACGATTTAGTAAAATATAGCTTTAAAAATATTGTCCCTGTAATAGTAATTGTTGTATAAAAGGTTTAATCATAAATTATTAAATTATTAATTTTATTCAGTAATTATTTAGTAATTAATTTTATTTATTTAAACTAGTGATTATAATTTGTTTAAATATCAATATTTAATCATAAACAAAATGTTTAGTACTATATTGTTAGCTTTTTTCAAATTTCAGTGAAATATGTACATATATAAAGATTTTCTATCTACAAAATTTACATAAGAAATCAAAAAAGAGTCAAAACGCTGCCTATGCATTTCGATACACAGTCAATACTCTATTTCATCTAGATAGTAACAATAGTAAACATATTAATTTAGTTTGATTAATTCACAATTACTGTGGTACTTTGTCAATTTATCTGATTTTTAACATAAATCATACGCAATAAGTATACACCGACCAAGCCACCAGACCCTTTCTTACTTCTGTCAACTTTTTACACCATTCAATAAAATTTTATCAATTTTATTCACATCCACTTAATAATTATAATTTCGTGGTTAAGCGTCACTTGAAATTTAATCACATCCATTTTGTATTTAATGAGTTCTTCTTTAATGATGTAATTCACTTATCCAACCCTCCCTAGCCTATTTTCTGACCACACTTTTCATGTTTAGTCAATTCCTGAGTCGACATACCAGACAATGTCGAAAGACGTCTTTAAGAAGCACCTCTACGAGCAAAAACACATGCGACCAATGATTTCACTAGAGATGCTTGACCGAGTGACATTTGAACGTGGTCTGGGCCAGACAGAGCGAGGTGCTGGCTCTCTTCTGCCTCGCTTTCCAGCCGAATTTGATCAGTTTCACTTGCAGACGACGCACAAAGCTGACTACCAAATCCCCTATCCCTACTTTTCTTTGCCTACATTGGTGAGTAATTTGCTGTCTGCATAAATAGGTGTGGGGGGGGGGAAGTGAGAGACCAAGTAGGAGTACGAACTTCAGTTAATTTGAGGACTCCCAGGATCAAGAAAAGTAAAAAAATCTAGAAATGAAAAAAATATCAGTTTTATTTCATTTTTATGCTTCGAAAATCTCCTATTTACACATTTGTGCATTTTCTATAAACAATTAATATAATGCGTTTATATACTGACATTTACACTAAATTTACTGTTGTTAACTGGTGCAGACTTTTATAATTAGTTATAATGTTTGTTATTTAATAATACTATAATCGGGTTTACTATAGTAAAAATAATAATTACATACTATTATTGCTACAACCGCCCGTTGCAGCCTAGTATGCATTAAATCTATATTATATATATACATTGCAACCATAAACGGTTGCATTTAAATATAGTTCATTTAGTTCATTTGTTCATTAGTTCATTCAAATAGTTCATTTGCATTTAAATATTATAACAAATATACATTTGGCTATCTACAAATATTTATAAATTAGTTCCAAGTATTGACCTATCATATTTACTTTTAGCTTATTCTCTATTTTCCCTATATATGGGTTCATTGACCGCGATTGATTTCATTCCAATAGTATCGTAATCGGTAATTTCGTGCTGTCTGTAAAACTTCCTAAGTATGTTCTATTTTAAAACGTAATTTTTGTAGGGCAATGTTTTGAAAAACTACAGCAATTTCTGTCTGACCATTAAAGTGAGGCAACACTAATGTAATGGTCTCATTTATAATGATATTCGTTATAAAAATAGTAGTATATTTATCAATTATTTAACAACCATACTACGTGCAGTTATTATACTTTATATCAAAGGCAAATGGCCATAGTTAATTGTCACTGTAAATCAGTGGATTATTATTTGTGGGCCATAGTGCTCAAAAGAGTAAGTTAAATTCCTTAGGTAATAGTTATCATATTTAAAATTTCAAAGCCTAGATGAAGTATTTGAACACAGTCGAAAAATATGCGGGTATAATACAGAACAATACCTATACGATAAATAGGGATACACACACATTCGCAAACATGCATTACACTAATTAATAAATAGATATTTAAACTGCTTGTTATTGTAACTAAATATATTATATGTATAAGATATGAAATAGATTATAGCTTGCTGGATAATTTTAATCCTGTTGTATCATCCTACTCACTTACTACAACAAATTTTATTATATATAGCAACTTATGATTACACATGTTTCTATTATTTAATGTAATTATCTAACGTGGTTTCGTCTAATGTTTTGAAAAATATACGATTATACTCTTATAATGCACAAAATTCTTTACTTCATTAAGAGTTTTATCGATTTTATTTTAGGCTAAAGACCCTAACATCACTCCAGATTGTTTCAGAAAACGCAAGTCAGAGTTTGAAGATAGATTTCTACTCAGTTTTCCAAATATACCTTGATAATAACAATATTATTTTCTCGAAAGTATATTCTTTTTTTCTTTTTACTTTACATAGTATTCAATATCTTTATGCAGTAGAAAAATATTATAATCTCGCTATATGCACACAATTATTATATTGCACTGCTCATAAATAGTTTTAATCAATAGTAACATTATTCCAGGTATATTATGCTCTACTTCTACTTCGTCCTTTCATAAATGCATTTTTATTTTTCTATGTAATAAAACATATAACCGCGTGTATAACGTAGTTATATGTAGGTACATTGTCCAAATATTACAGCATACTGTAAACTTTAAACTATTTAATTTTGTTGCTTTATTATTCAAAGTGTAAGGTTTTAAAGTGTATTCTTTTTATTCTATTAATTATAGATATTGATAAAAACTTATTCAGATAGATAAAATCGTTTAAAAGTTTATACATGTATTATATATGTATAAATTATTACATATAATATGATGCTAAAAGTTTCATAACAAGTACATATTATTTCATTTAAAATGCTTGATTTTTTATTACATTTTTATGAAAAGTCTGACGGAGCTAAACATATTTTACCTTAATTAAGTGATAGAGATCGGATAACTAACTATTATCTTGAGTAAGCAAGGCCAATTTAAGCCTAATAAAATGATGGCACCAAACGTATTTATATTAAACTATTTAATTGCGGTTAAATCTGATTGGTTCAAGCGTTACCTTTAAAAAATGAAATTGATAATATACGTAATTTAAATTGATTACTACTTAAAATGTAAAAGAAATATATTGTTTTATTAATAATAATAGTGCCCCAAAAAATCCACATTTTTACTAAATAATTACTTAAGTCAATAGATTTTACTTAAAGTAACCATAAAGAATTTATTTTCACTGACCATTTTGAATTTTTAACATTATAATTCATGTAAATTTAAAAAACTATTTTTATTGATATTTAAATAATTATTAAATTAAAATAAATTAATTAAGTTAATATTTAAAATAATCAAAATCTATCTAAATTATCAAAATTCTATTTCATTCTTTTGTAACTAATTTTTAAATTAAATTTTATAAATTATGATATAAAACTGTACTTTTGATATTAATTTAATAGTTAAGTTAATATTTGAAATAATCAAAATCTATCTAAATTATCTAAATTCTATTTCATTCTTTTGTAACTAATTTTTAAATTAAATTTTATAAATTATGATATAAACTGTACTTTTGATATTCATAACAGATATATATATATACAATTAAAAGAAATAGTGCTCTTGATTGACAAATTCGTGTGAAAAATAGGAAAAGTTAATTTATTCTCAAAACAAATGGTTTTCAGATTGAGCCATTAGAATCTTTTTATAACAATACAATAAAATGTTTTCTATAGTTTACATTTTATTTAATACTTGTTATGATAAAAAAATGTAATACGTTTAGTTACAAACTGCTGTTTTTTTCGATGTGGCCTATAATAACAATAATAAAAAAGAATATATCATGTCTATATATTATTACTTCATAAAACAAAGAATCAGAGCAAAGTAGAAAATTTGTAAAAATGATTTAATATAACTTGAGTAGATTTAATAATTTGAAATAAGTTAATAATTTTTTATTATTGGTATGCGGTACTCAGCTTGGATTATTTTTCATAAAAGCATTTTTTTATTTAATGCCTAACATCACATTTAATTTTGTGCATATATACATACATTAAATTTATTATTTTTCTTGCTCAAAATAGTGCATATTTCTTAACCGAATTAAAAAATTGAGCAGGGGTTCTGCTGAAAAATGATTTTTGAAATTTTATTAAACAGAAATGTGTATATCATTAAATTAAGGAAAAATTAAGCAGAAACAATAAGTAACAATGTTGAATTTATAGAATACGTTTAATATTGCATACCACTTCTAATAAAATTCATATCTAACAGATTAGCATAATACATAATTGGAATATTATTATTAGGTATTGCAAGAGGACAATAGAAAATTACAAATGAAGTAAAATAACTTGTTTCAATAATAATATTGAAATGTTATTAAACTATTAACATGTAAACACTGTGGAATAGTATATATTCTAAATGAGAAAAAAATATAATAATATAGATATTCAAAGCCAGATGATATTCAAGATGACATTTACAATAAATCTTAAATAATTATTTTTAAAATGACATAAATCTACAGGTGTTACTTATTTTGATAATTATTCATAAATAATAAATATAAATACTTAAATAAAATGCATGCTGGTTTAGTTTTATAGTTTTTAAACATAATATATGCAGCTATTATTAATTTAAACTTATATTATTATAAAATGCAATAACTATAATTTAATATTATGTGTAATACCTATGGATGTAGATACTAATATCTTTTAACTCAATATTCCTCCGAAAGCGTGGTTTTCCGCATCTTTTATCTCTGTATTCTGCAGAAAAATATATTGGACGGGATTCAAAAATCCATCCTCTAGGTATATCTGGGGGTTACTTCAAAGAAGTGATTGAAATGATTTTGAATTATTTATCGAATATGGTTTTATACTGTGTTAGTATATGTGATACGATAAGAATTTATAAAAGCAGAAAACGAAAAATATGTATATGAACTATATATTTTAAGTAAGGATATAATATCAATCAAGGACTATTTTTAAGGACATAATAGTCTTTGATATCTATGTCTATCAATTGCATTCTTTACAGTATTATTATATATAATACACTTCGTGAATATTATTGCATATGTTAAATGTATATCTACTAAAAATAACAAAACACCAAAATTTAATGATTTACATGTACATATACATTTTAATTGTTTCCCAAAAAGCATAATGTTATAATTTATGTGATAATATTATTTAGCTCTAATATTATCGTTATACAATCGTTATACAAACAATATATACTTGTTTGTACATCTTTTATACATACAAGTTTCGTTAGATTTCATTGAAACATGAGTTTAGTTAACTATCATCTAAAAAAACGACAGAGTCATAAAAATGCAGCTAATAAAAAGATAACATTGCCATGTATATTGAGAAAACATCTATTCAAAAAATGAGAAATGGTTATAGACAATAAAAGATGGTGATATAAAAAATGACGCCAAGAAGATGTGTATTATTTTAATAATTATGTCTATTCTTGAGGCCAAAATAAAAAAATGTGACGAATGTTTAGCAGGCAACCGGCCACACACACCACACCATACAAGTGTGACAGTAAACTAATTATAAAAATTAGTTATGTGAGTTATGCATTTAGAAATTAATGCGGCTATTCCACAGTCGAGACGATACTGTACTGAGAAGAGGCTCTACCCATACCACTACTTACCACAGAAATACCATAATATCTCCTAAACGACTGGCATAAATTATGTTTTCCAGAAGATATACAATGGTCCAGATCTCTATTTTAGTTGTCTAGTATGCTAAATTCTATGTATAATCAATAAGCTTGGTGCATTTTTTAGTTTGACATCAAGAATAAACATAACTAATAAAATAATACACATCTTCTTGGTGTCATTTTTTATATTACCATCTTTTATTCACTACCATTTACTATATTTGAATAGATGTTTTCTCAATATACATGGCAATGTTATCTTATTATTGGCTGCATTTTTATGACTCTGTTGTTTTTTTAGATATCGGCTTCTTTTTATCAGACTATCAGAAAATACAACAATAAATATAGGAACACACACCTATAATAATATGAAACAATTATACTATTGTGAGCCATAAATTAAATGAGTATTCTTTTTCTAAACGTTATCTTTGATTGCATATATCCTGAAAACTGCAAGACATTAAAAATCATTTATAAATATACATTTTTCATAAATTTAAAATTAAATTTATAAAGTTAATTCATAAATTGATAGTTAAGGTGCAATGTATATATGGTCCAAAATAAATAAAACTAAGTAAGTTAAATATAAAATGTAATAATTTTTTCAGCACAACATATCATTATTGAATATAATACCTACATCATGAATTTAAAAACAAACAAAATAAGCTTGTTTAGAAAAATAATAGATAAAATACTATTTTTCCATTATAAAATAATATTTACTTACCATTGTAAAGAGAACACAATAAAATGTATTAGTAGTAATTAAAAATAAAATATATGTAGATATTTTAATATACATATATATCCATTTTTATTTTTAAAAGTGAGGTTATTAAACCTAACTGAAATGCCTATTAATTAATATAATTCTAAAATTCTATAAAATGATGTATTTCGAAACCATTACTGAGTCTAATTCAATAACAGTTAATTACATTATTTATTAACTCCAATGTAATTATCTATTGAACAAATTACATAAAATTATAAACTACAACATAAATATGGTTATAAAATATAATAGATAAAATACTATTTTTCCATTATAAAATAATTTATAATTACCATTGAAAAGAACAAAATAAAATGTATTAATTGTAATTAAAAATAAAATATATAAAATGTAGATTTTATTATACATATATATGTATATGTTTATGTATTTTTATAAATGAGGCTATTAAACCTAACTGAAATGCCTATTAATTATCATTATAATTTTCGTCGTATAATATATACTTATTCATTTATATATCGTATTCAGATTTAATGTAATATTTTCAATTAAATTTATATTATAAATTACAAAATACACCAAAAACATTAACAGTTTTTAAAAAGCGCGATGTTTACACAATAAATAAATATACTGCGTATAAACAACCTGCCATTAGCAACGAGAAAAACAGGTAAAAAGTGAAATGTTATTTATCATTGTAGCCGAATTAAGAACCATCAAAGGCACTAGACGAAGTCAGTATGGTTCGAATGACACCTCACTCGTTATTGTTGGTGCTCTAAATAATACGATATGGGTGCCTGAATATTAATATATTTGACGAAGAATTTTTTGGTAAAAATGACGTATGTGGAAATCAACTAAGAAATCAATAATATGATTATTTTCCCTTGGTTAATATTGACTTCGTGCTAGAGGCCACAAAAACTCAAATAACTGTGGGCTATCGTGAAACAGGGCATCATAATCAATACCAAAAAAGTGGCCCTTAAAGGCTACAGTTAATACTCCTTGCTTGTAGTCCATGAGCCAAACAGCATATTTGGACTTTTAGGTACCAGTTTGAGCAACCAAGGTTAATGTAGTTTTTCTGAAAGCGTATAATCCTAGGATCATTTTGATGCATGATAACCTTCTGTAGAGAGTAGCTGTCATGAGATACGGCCCTTTTATTGATTTCCTATGTTAAAGAATAGGACACATTTTTATGTTTTTGACCCAATTTTCGTGAAAACGGAAATTTTAGAGAAAAAACTATTATAAATATGTTTGAATAGATTTATGCATATCATTTTGTTCCTCTATATGTTTTATACATAATATAAGTAAAATTAGATGGATGAGTCATACCATTTATTTTCTATAACCATTTTAATATTAGTACTAAAGCCTATTTTAGGTATATTAGGCATATATTAGCTTGAGAACTAATATTTAAATCTTTATAGGAAATAAATAGACTGACTTATCCATATAATTTCACTTGTATTATGTAGAAAACATCTAGAGGAACAAAATGATATGTAAAAATCTATTTAAACATATTTATAATAGTTTTTTTCTCTAAAATGTCCGTTTTCACGAAAATTGGGTCAACAACATAGAAATGTGTCCTATACATAGGAAATCAGTAAAATGGCCGTATCTCATGAAAGCTACTCTCCACAGAAGGTTATCACCCATTTATGAAATCCTTAGCATAAGACCTTTAAAATGATGTATAATAACCTTGGTTGCTCAAACTGGTACCAATATACTCATTGGCTCATGGACTATTATAGCATTCTTATTCTTATTCTTGGCTTACGATGCTAGCGCATCGTATAATTATTGACAATCTATGTAAATTGTAAATATTTATAATTTTGTGAAAATTGCATAATTTACACGATTTATATACTTCCTTTTTTAATTTGCCCATATGTGAGTCTACACAAAATATATCACCAAAAAATAAGATCTTCCTATAGATGCAGAAAAAAAGCATTTAAACTAATTTTTATATTCCTAATAGATACATAATAATGCTGCATTATTTATAAATTCTTTATTAGTTTAAGAAATGATGAAAATATTGATAGTTGCCAAATGCTGTAAAATTATTTGTATTCATAATTATCTTTCTTTAAGCATAAATCTTACATATAATAAATAATATGAAAATAAGTAAATAGCGCAATGCTTTGCGTTATTTAGTGATGTAAATGTTCTAAGTTATTAGACGTAATTATCAAACACAGAATGTTTTTAGAGTGATATTTCTTACGCTTGATAAGGACATCTAACATTAAAAAAATCGTGCTCCTAAATAATCACAGCACTACGCTATTTACTTTTTTTATATATGTATTATTTTAAAATTTTACTGTTAAAGAAATTCCATCACTTTATATATTATATTATGTTTTATATATTATATATTAAGATTTTAAGATTATTTGAATCTAGATATATATTTATGAATATTTTTAGGATAATAATATTGTTCAGACTTTAAATATTATATTTTAATTTTACATATATTGGAATGTATAAGTAAATGAAATGGAAATTAATCACATTATTTTACATAAAGTAAAACTTATTTAAAATAATTAATATCGGAATAAAAAAATCGACAATGGAACACAGTGCACTCTGTGCATTTAAAAATGCATTATATAAGTTTTCTATATGGTAATATGCTTAAATACATTTAAAATGATTTAAAATGAAATGAATATAATATCTCTTTTTTTAATAGCGTTCCCATTATTGTTCTCTACGGTACCGTCGGAATATGTTATAAGAATCAAAGTAGTTTGAAACTATTTTTGATATTTAATAGAAAATATGTGAAAATTTCAGTTAAATTGGTTGAAAATTACGCAGATTACACCGATTTGTGAAGGTCGCCAAGTGTTTTTTCACTACTCCAATAGGTTGAACGTCTTTCTCGTATATGTATATTATGTAGTCCTCGGTATAAACAAGCATGGTGTTTACTTAAAAAAACGAATTTATTTATAATTTATATCTAATGTATATACTCGTATTATACTCGTATATATTTTTTATACTATTTACTTTTTATATCAACATAATATATTATTTAATAACACATTACATTTCGTCATAATATATATTTTATTACCTTTTTAACTATGAGTAAATATCCCATTTTAAACTTAAAGTAATAAACAATTATGTAAAAATAAATCTAGTGTAAAGAGTAGGCAGTTGAAACAGTAATTATCAAACACATATTACATAATTATAATAATAATAATAATAATAATAAGTTAATTTAGGAAAAAAATATAGATCATATTATATAAATGATAATATAAACAGAATGTTTGCCAAGGGGTCAATAATCCGATCGAGTTGGCCTCCAATTCAATTTACGGATTATAATATGTAGGAATAAGTATACATATATCAAAAAAGTGTAACAGGATATAAAAAAGCAATAAAAGTAGGCAATTAAAATAAGTAATAGCTGCATATTGTGATAAGTAAATAAAGCAGCATAAATATTTAAAAAAAATCAAGAAGCAATAAAAGCACATCATTTTATTGAAATAAATTGTTGCGTATATTATAGCATAGTCAAAATTGAATGTAAATTTATACAATGTATGTGAGGTGTATCTGCGTATAGGTGTACATACATAGTTAAGTTAAACATTTGATGAAACATATAAATGAATCTATAGTAGAATGTCATATTTGAGCATTTTTTCTACATTGTAACTTAATACTATGTTAAATAATATTTGTGTACATTATCTTTCAATTCATTTCTATTTCTATTTTTAATTTGTTTTATTTCGTTTGGAAGTTCATTTCATATTATGGAAGCTTCATCAATGATTTTATTTTTATAGTTAAAAGAAGCACTAGTTAAGTAATTATTATTATTGCTTCTTATACCTATGTTAAGGATATTTTAATTTCTCTTATGTAATACTTTGCTTTATAACACATATTATATTTTAATCAATGAATCAGTAAGCTTAACCTTAGTTAACTATGTTCATTTAACTTTAGTATCTGTAATTACCAGCATAATTTATTTGATTTGATGTTTTAATTTTCTTGGAAGTAATTTTTAGCTACCTTTTAGTGAAACATCTAATTGCTTAATCCATTTGTTATTTCTTTTGCCTTAAAGCTCTACTGCATACTAATTATTTTTAAAACAGCTTATTCATTTAAATGTCTTATAAATTAATATTAGTTTATCTTTGGATAGTATGTAGATTCCTTAATTATATTGTGGGGATTATAAAATAGGAATTAGTTTATTTATTTTGTGAATAATAGTGTTAGTGGGAAAATTCTCGCTTAAGTTTTTTTTGTAGTGTTACTCCTAACTATTTTAATATTCTTCTTGCTTTATTTTATGATTTTCTAGTTTTAATTTTATCTTGGGAAGGCATTTTTATTTTTACTAAAAATTGAGAAGTTTGTTTAATCAACATTTAAAGATAGTCTATTTACAATAATCCATTTATGTAATTCATTTAGAGCTTTGTTTGCCTTTTCCTGTAGTAGGTATAGCATAGTTTTCAGCACTACAAAAAATGTATTATCTGTGAATAAATTCATTTCATATTTTTGCTAGAAATTTGATATAATTAATATAAATTATGAAAAGAAGAGGTCCTAATACGCTACCTTGAGGAATATCTTAGTGAATATTCATTAAGCTTGATGTGGTTTCCCTAAGAATTGTGTATATCATTCTGTCCTTTGGATAACTTTTTATAAGATTCTTGAAAGAAATTTTTCAGCAAGCATATTGCAGTCAATACTATCAAATGCATTTTTTAGATCAATAAATATTCATAGCATTTTTTATACTTTTGATGAGTATTATATATAGGCAGTAGTATTTATTAGTGCATCGATTGTGTAATGACATTTTGCAGAAGCAAAATTCATTTGAAAATTAAATGTGATTTACCTCAACAAAATCGGTTATTTCATTTTTTTTAATTTGATAGTAGTGATATAAGTTTATAATTACCTACAATATCCTTATTTTCACTTATATAGATTGGTATTACCTTGGTAATTTTTAATATAGAGGGATACTCTTTCTTTAATGAAAAGTTTATTAATTCTGTAAAGCTAGGTACAATTATTATATATATATATATTCCTTAGTAATTTAGCTTATATTTTATCATCACCTGCAGAATTTTTAGGGTGAATGCTACTTATAATATCTTTTATTTCTTATTAATTTGCTAGTTTATGAAATATATTTACATCTAACTTTTTTTAACCTTTTCTGAAATCTATGCTAATATTTTCACCTATGGTAGCAAATACTATGTTTAATTTATTTGCTATCATCTAGATGTTTCTAATATTTGATTTTCTGTTTAAATGTTTTGAGTTTTATCTGAAAATTGGCTTTTTCTATTTCCTATATTTCTATTTACAGTCTTGTGTCTAAATGCTGTGCAAGTTGTATGTATAAAAAAAATTATTCTCAGGCGATTTAATAAAATATTTTGATGATTCATAAAATTGTATGCACCTAATTCTTATATTTTCTGATTTTCGCTTTTATCTATAATATCTACTATAATCTTAATTTGAAATAACATAAATATTCTTGTAATGCGGAGTGGCTCCACTTTATGTTAATGGTGTCCTCCACAACGACCCCAAGAAAAATGCATGTCTTTTAAACGAGCAATTTGCATCGGTCTTCACTGAAGAGAACACAGATGCATTGGATACGCTCCCGCCTCCAGATACGAAACAATACCCTGCTATTGACGACATTATGATCACAGTCCCGGGAGTAATTAAGCTCCTAGAAAAACTGAACATCCGGAAGGCCACTGGCCCTGATGACATTTCAGCACGCTTTCTAAAAACTACAGCCACCGTCATATCTCCTACATTAACACTATTATTCAAAGCCACCTTGGAGCAAGGAACTATTCCCGCAGACTGGAAATTAGCCAACGTAACTCCAATATATAAAAAAGGCGACAAATCAACACCCGCAAACTACCGCCCAGTATCTCTGACATCGATATGCTGC
>JAYRBW010001842.1:0-13964 GCA_036023295.1 Invenusta paracnida | reverse complement strand
AGACAACTTACGTATGTTAAAATTGTATGAATATATATATATTTGTTCTTAAAATTAATTTAATCAAAATATTTAATATTACTTTTTTCCCAAACATTTACATCAAATTTAATAAAATAAATCGATTTTTTATTCTCAAAAATTTACAACGCGATGTATATGAAATCGATAAGAGTGAACCCTCTTTGTATAATCATTACTCTATGGGGACAACATCATTCAATAACATTTCGATCAATAGTCGATATATTGAATATTTGATAAATATGTAATAGTGATTTTTCACTCTATGAAACTTTTGTCAAAAATATTGTAAGTTACTGTTCATTCCTATCATATATTTATTTATGCTTTCCACTATATTATATCTATATTAATTGGTTGACCTAACTAGATAAAAAGTCAAAAAATCAATATTAATATCATATCGATGAGTGATGGCCAATGATTGTGTTTATATAGCCAATGAGACAGAAAAACATTAGTAAATATATCTTAAAATAACGCGAACCCAAAGTAGTTTAAATCAAATCTTTGTAAATACATTTATTTTAATGAAAGACACACATTCGTGGTTCAAATCTAATTAAAACAAAACGTCGATAACGCTAAAAAATACCTGTAAACGCTTATATATAAATATACATAGATACCAGTTTATTTGAGTTATTCTTCTTTGTCAATATTTCCAATGTCTGCATCATCAAAATCAAAATGTCCATCATCAATGTCTGCATCAAGTGCGTCATTTCGTGATGAACTTCTACTTTATTAATGTTTACTGACTATACATATGTGTACAGTAGTTGGTATTTGTTTGGTAATATTGCACCCTTATATAGATACTATGTAGAACTATCAAATGCCTACACCACCATCTATAAATAATATACGTACAACTGGGATGACTAAATATGTACACAGTAGGTTAGACAGAAATCTTTCACACCACGGACTAAGTTGCAATCAGAGCAGTTCTCTAACCTCAAGAACGGCAGCTAACTATACACACACTTCCCCTAACCTATACGAAGGATTTCCGCTCCGTATGATCACGTGATGAATTCTGGATCATCTCGAGGAGACACGCACTCTATCACTATGTCCAGATTTACACACAGAGTCTGCAGAGATCCCAGATATTAGGCGTCACTTGAGTGAACTGTTGACACTCGTTGTCATGGTAACCGTGTGTGTCGCTTGCAGGATTCTACATATTACCGCGGTTGAAGTTCTGACGTGATGATGTATTATATTATGCACATAGAGGGGGCTGACTGGCTCCCAGCAGCAGTGCAGTAATATACAACTGAACTGCTCCCCCCCCCAATTTAATATTTATGGTTGTAGGGGAATTTCATCGCAGATCGATACTCTGGAGTTTAGAATCAAGGTCTGCACCCCTTTTCCCCGCACCTCCTTTTTGACCACTATATTTCTGTCTATAGGCTGCTGATGGGTGCTTTATCAAGAGCGTGGAATATAAACGAGTTTACCCCTAACTTATTTATCTAAGTATGTATGTATGTATATGTATACATTTGTATACACTAAAGTTATTTAGATATAATATATTGAGAGTTGACGCAGAGTCTGTAAGTATTTCTAAATCAAAACAAAATACTTGAATGCGTTAATTAATCAATATGCCCGAATACGTACTCCATAATTCAAATTTATATATAGAACTAATTTTGTAAACTGTAAAGATAAATGATATAAATGAAATCCTGTCCTATACAATTTAGTCACAGATTAACGAAATTATTTTGACTAACTATATAAGGCATTATCCAGTGAAATGTATTTATCTTTATATAGATATTTCTCTTGTTGGTCAAAACTATTTAGTTTATTTAACTTACTTTTTAGATAAAATATGCAATATGTGTGGCATATCAAGTAATAAAACAAAATAATTATCGCATATAACTGTAAATGAACACATTTTAATGTGTCCTAATTAACCACAGAATGAATAAAATACACATATATACTTCTATGCTCCTACAGACAACTTACATACCGAGGAATTATTTGAGCATATACATTTTCAGAATAATAACTTTTAATATCAATATTCTCTCGATTATAAATAGCTAACATTTTTAGAATAAAATATGATAGAAAAAATTTACTGCGTTGTGCAAACATTGAAATAAATACATATTTTGTAAAATGAGAATTAAGAATATCTTAACTGACTCATTGATTCTCATTGATTTATTATGTTGAATTGGGAAATATTTCTACGTCATTTTCTGGTTAGTTAGATTTATTTGTTTATCTGTGTAAAACTAAGCAACTACTGTCAAACAATTGAGTTTCGGTTTCATTGTAGCTGATAATAACTTGGTCTAACCTGTTTTCCGCTGAGGTATAAAGATACACAATTCTACGGTGAATCTAGGAATATTGGTAAATTAATTGATACAACTTTAATATGAATTAAACCACTTTATTTTCAATAAAAATAATTAAAACTGATATATTTGGCACTATTTGCTAAGAAAACATAACGATGATTAGTAAGCTCCACTAGGTCATTTCTCTACTACGTTATAGTTATGTAAAAGGGAAAATCAAAGACAACACTAAAACTATTACAGTTTTCATCTTTATCTCAGTTAACCAATAAACATACTTTAATTATCTACTTAAATTTTTGCCACTAATTGTGTATCAATGACCTACAGTAAAATCTTTAATGTCAATGAAGCGTGTTATAATAATAGTACGGGGGCTAGCACCCTCCAGCTACAAGGAACGAGCTACCAACATTGACCCATCTATAGTAGGGGCGCTAGCACCATCCAGCTATACAAGGAACGAGGTACCAACATTGAGACCCCTTTAATTGTAAAGAATGGTGTCAAACCTTCAGAAATGGACGTCTGCCGGTGTTGGGAGGGTTGGGTTGGACCAAAGTGGGATTTTAAAATTCCATATCAAAGAATATGAATATTATTACAATTTATGCTCAATTTTCTTAAAATAAAAATTAAACACATATATCATGGCATTACGTTTCAAGATGCTTTGAATATTTGTAACAGGCCAATTTTGGCAACAAAATTAGCATAAATTGGCCAATGTTCTATTTTCAAAATCAGCTGGAAACGTAATTACACGATATGTTTGTTTAATTTTAATTTTAAGATAAAGACAATAGATATATGTTTAAAATCATACGCAACATAACTTTTAAAAAGGTTATAAATACTAATAATATATTAAAAACAAGAATTTTAGAAAATTTAGTTTAAATTGTAAAACTATTCCTATACTTTGTAATATAACAAATTTTAAAAATGCCACTGAGGTCTAATTAACCAACTCTCCCAACACTGACAAACGTCCATTTTGGAAGGTTTGACACACACCATTGTCTACAATTAAAGGGGGGTCAATGTTGGTACCTCATTCCTTAATGTAGCTGAATTGTGGGACTATAATGCTTTCAGGTAACAGGCTAGTTTTAAAAACAATTGGGTGTTAAAGCGATCATAATAAGAATAAGAATTAACAAACTACAACAATGAGATACATGTAGACATATAAAATCAGTTATAATTCGAGGACAACCCTTCTAAATATAGTTTTTGAAAACCGTAAATAACTCCTTTTCTGTTTTGTATTAAGCTATATCGATTACAATAACTCGTTGGGGAAGTAATTATAGTGAACCCCATTTAACACTAATTATAGGCTGTCTGTTGAGGCATGCGTTGGATATATATCTCATGAGAATCAAATAGAAATAATGTAATCTACATTGCATTTATAACTTTACGAAATATTACTATATTCTACATGCCATTATTGACTATAGAACATTGTTAACAATTCCATTTAACGAAAGTATGTAATCTTGTCACTCAGTGATATTTATATTAAAATTACGCGCACACTGGTAATTCGGTGCTTCATTTAACTAATAAACAGAATATTATAACACAGAATTTTAACGAAAATCGTTTATTATAAATGAGAAACGAACATATAATATATGTATTTTGAAATGTGCATTAAGGTAAAAAAAAATACACAGCATATAACAAGACTTCTCTTTATTCTTCAAATATAGACGTTAATCATATAATATATTGTATAACATATATAACCACGGTTAAATACGCACAAAATAAGGATAATCAATCTTAGTTGTAGATTCAGGCTTGTTTTTCGCCAGATAACTTGACTGCTTCGTTGGCCTGTATATAGTGCACAATTTATTTTAATGAACTATAAATATACTGTAATGTGAGATGCAAGGGCGTTAATTCAGTTTTACTTCTTGAGGACCGGATTAAATTAACCAATGTGTAGGTAAGCTCTAAAATTCCTGTCAATTTTATGTAAATTGTCTGATTTACATAGACTGAACGTGATCCATACACACATATTTATTGACAATAAAAACTTTACCCAAATTTTGTTTTGAAAGAATATCAATGCAAAGTGCAAATATGCAAAGTGCTTATTTTACTTATACTATAGAATACCAAAGATGTGAAATAGGATACAGTACTGTTAAATTGTTATACACTTATACTAACTGAGTATAATAAATTACGTCTGATTAATCAATACGTCCATATAATATTCTTTAAAATTAAATAATATAGGTATACGACTTAATATTAAGTACCAGAGTAAGACCGTATAAAGGTATAGAAAGTTGTCAGTTCATTAAAAGACTAACACGTGTTTTAAATATGTATGTTTAGAGGAAAGAACATCAAATATTGATTAAACAAATATATAGTTTAAAAACACACTTAACAGTATTTCAAAAAAATCGAAGGTTCCAAAAAATTCTATTAATCGATTCTCAATTTTCAATGAGGACAGAAAATCAATAAATTGTATTAAATAAGTACCTATAGGTTAATTGTTTAAATAAATTCTGACGAAAATAATCAATTTATTTCATTGATTAACAGTTTTAATTTCTACTACTAACATTGTATATTAAGGAAATTAACTAAATTTTAAATTGTTATCGGTATCCAACGCCATTTCAGTAACATAGTAAGCATAGAGTAAACATTATGGCAAGTTTATACGATATTCAGGTTTGGTTTGATGGCGAAAATGATGGTTCTTTCCTTGATTATCTCTCTAATTTAGATGATATCTCTGATATGACTGTGACGGTTGTGACACGTCCTGGCACTGTAACTGGCACCACAAAAGATAAGATGAAATTGGGAATTAAAACGTCCAGAGAATGGCATGCCAAAAGATTTAAAACGTCAACTTTTAAAAGACGTCAACTATTGCTTCAAGTTTTTCGTTCATGAAGTACGCAAATGTAACAAAGAAAGATGCAATTCTGAATCGCTCAGAGGGTTGTTTTTAGCCATACAGTATTACTACCGACATGAGCTGGGCAAAGACTGGAACTTTCTAAGAGACAAAATAACCAAAGAAGCAAGAGAAGCACTGGATACGGATATGAAGATAACAAAAAAAGAAGGTCAAACATCTGGAAAAGGTCAGCCAATATCCGAAGAAATTGAAGACATGTTATGATAAAAAGGCTATCTTGGTGATTCTATCCCAATTATTTTTCAACGTAGAGTATGTTATTTACTTGGTGTTCATCTTGGAGGTGATGAACAATGCTCTCTAGAGTACGGTAAGCAACTAAAATTATACAGTTGACGAATGATGGTGAAGTGCTAATTTTCGATGAATGTGATTTTTGTGATTTTACGATGATCTATTTCATAGAGGACGTAATAAAAGACAAAATGTAATGATTTATCCAAACAAATGAAATCCAATACGATGCCCAGTCTATTTGTACAAAAGTACGTTTCAATGAGACCAAAAAACTGCACATGAAGTGTACTGCCCTTTACTTGAAGCCGAAAGATAAGTTCGAGGCAGATCGCTGGTATGCGAATATCCCGGTGGGAAGAAACACACTGTATTTAATGATAAAAAATATGATGTAATCTGCAAATATCGAGGGTACCTACACCAACCACAGCTGTCGCAAGACAACTGGATCAAGATTACACAATGCAGGATTTTCAGAGGCCGACATCCAAAGTGTTACTGGACACAGCAGCACTTTCGTCTGACAATATATTTCAATCGGAAATAAAAGAAAAGTGGATATATCTGAAAACCTGTGTGTTTCTTCTTCTAGTGCAAAAATACAGTGAACATTGAAAAGCAAACGTTAAGAGAAGATGTAAAACTAAAAACTCCTACGCTAAGAATTGTACAGAAAGAAGATATCGTCGTCGAATTATTTCTTTAGTGACTGTATTTTCGTCAAATTGGCTCCTGTTAACCTTCCTTGTCATTGATTTCCATCGTTAATTTCCCGGATATTCAAAATTTTAATTTTAATGTATTTTTTTCCATAAATTAATTATCGGTTCAGAATCTATAGTTATCATTGCATTACATTAGATAGAGATTGTAGAAACTAGTAGAAATTAATGTAGAAAAATAGAAATTTATTATTAATAATATGGATTTTTAGCCTGACAGATTATATAATCAAAAAATAAAGATCGAAGTTAAAGGAGTGTTTTTCCACGATAAAATGTTCTGAAAAGCTGTGAAGCTTATACCATGAATCTCATTCTTTCCGTCAATATACACTGCATTTTCTTAAATATGTATTATTGCTTAATTTAAGGAAATAGAATAAGGAAGTATGATCTGTTGCGGAATTCTAAATATACCTGCCAACCAGATTATGCTCTATATATACTTAAACTTGTGACCTAAATTCGTGGTTCACACAAAAGGTTTATACACAGCTGGGTATAGGTATAATGCAAACGTTAAATTTAAGATAACTCCATTGTGATAAAAATTGCTTATGACTGTTTTCATGATTCTATAACAATCCATCGCATTGGTAGATAATATTATAATTGCGATGCCCGTTTGAACCGAAAAACTGTTTTACATCATTCTGGATTGAAGGTAAGTTTATTGCCTTTCAATTCAGTGATTATTATAGTTATAGGTAATTCACCTGTAGTCTAATTATAGAATAGACAGACAAGCTTCTGTAATTTCAATCGTTCATTGTATATTACTGATTCAGTTTTGAAGTTTATGGACAATAGATAATAAAGAAAAAATGAAACATTGGTAACTGTAAATTATCAATAATATAAACTTACTACTATATATACGGTAAAAAATCAATGTTGTTATTGATTTATTTGAATTTTTGGAAGATAACCACAATTTTATAGTCAGCATTTTAAACATTAAACGTGGACTTTTGGGAAAAAGTGAAGATTTCAGTGTATAATTTAGAGACAATAATACCGTTATATAAAGATAGAAAAGAGGTTAAGAAAGGAGGATTTCAACAGAGGAGATAAAGAGTACCTATAGTTATTACTTACGGTTCTTGAAGACCATTACTGTAGGGGTTGCTTAGGTCCTGCGTCAACAGGGAAGCCTCGTCGTTAACGCTGAAATCAGGATTGTAAATGGTATACATTGGTAAGAATCCACACACAGAATATTGAATCGCCGATTATTGAAAACCAACGGAGTTATAACAGATGTACCGAGTTTATCTTAAACATTAATCCATACGGTTGGTATAATAATCCGAAGACAAATGGATAATATACTGGAATCACGAGTAAGTTCTGAGCTATATATATTATACGACTGTACTGCAGCTATAGAGAGAATTCGTGTGATCTTAGAAATCCGAGTGGTACTAGAAACGGAACGCTGTGTTTTATAGTGTATGTATGTGACAGTATTAAGACGCGAGCGACGTATCAGCTGAGCGCAGTGGTGATGCCTGCCTCTGTTACAGAGTTGCAGAAAGGAAACGATGCATTGTATAAGTCAATAAATAGACTGCTGGATATCGACTAGTGAAATGCCGTCGAGGAGTCATCCCATATAATCCAGACGCAGGCTCCCGATAATTAATTGACTTAACAGTCACTCTACCTACCTATACATACTAGGCAGCCTGGTCTAAAATAGGGGTTGTATCACAGACCATAAGACGCGATGAGAGAGAGAGAGAGAGAAAGTTAGATCGAAAGGTAGCACTACATTGCACTAGTAATGACATGATCCATAATCGCTTTATAAGGTTAGTATTCCAATAGCCTTACTAACAAACACTTTTAAGACAGGGTGATCGTATTAACTATTACAACGCCCTAGATGTGTCACTGAATGTATCGATAACATGAGAACATTGCCCTAAGGTCAATGGCGTCAGGCTATAACACGCAGGCATTAAATATAGCCTTATTCTGTACCTACATACATAATTTCATGACAAATTTATTGCAATTGGAAGCACCAAAATTAGAGGTTCTCATAGCTCTTCCTTTCCCCAGAAGGAACCACACATTTACTTTTATTGTTCAGAGGCATTAGATGTTTAAGACATGACATACATATATTGGACGATTTATCGTTTTCTTGTCAAATGAAATGTGTCATTATGACAAGGAAACTACAGTACCTACCAACCTACCTATATACAAAAGAATGTTTATGCAGATAGCTTTCTCTCTCTCTCTCTCTCTTTCTCGTTAGTGCTAGGTTGGCACAGTGTATGCCTGTGTGTTCACAGTAAACATTCACTGTACTTCGGTCGCATAAACTGGATTAATGCACAATGCAGACGAGATACGCCCATTATATAAATAAACACAAAAAATGTTAATGAATAGTTTTTAAGTATTAAATTGAAAACAGTAATAAATAATGTGTACTCAGACACCATTATTAAGGAATTTGTAATGTGTATATAATGACAATGCTTAATAGATTATTTATTAATATAGGTACACATATTTGAAAGTAACATGATTCTGAAAAGTTTATTCCCGTGCAGATAAAATTTATGTGTCCAAACAAACTTTATAATTCATTAATATTGTAAATAATATTAAAGTAATTAAATAGGGCAAATCATTTAGTGCCAATGGCGCATAAGTCGGATGCTTTTCATCTATAACAGGATGTTTCAAAAGTCCGTTAACAGCTGTATTAACATACTTTATTAATGTAATGTAAATTAATATAACATAACTCTCTCAATTAAATATATACATTATACATTATAAACAGTATATATATTACAGCAGAAGAACAATAGATCACATAAGCAATAGCTTCTATACAACATTCCTATTGGTATTCTAAATTTAATGCAGAGATGTACATATAGCTGCTAACGGACTTTTTAAAACTATCCAATAATAATAACTCTATCAAATTAAAAGGAGATCACATAGCATTAAGATAGTATAATAACTATTACTATAGAGTTATTCTGTTAATTTTGTTAAATTTGTGTCGTGTTCTATTTATTTTTGGCTATTGCAGTTAAACATTAGTGCGTGCATATTACAAGAAAAAAAACATTCCCTAAATTAGGTAATGTATTTTTTTTTAATGACAGGTCTTATCTGTGATTCGAATAAAGTTATGATTTCTTTATTTTACGACGAACTTATAAGACGCGGCCTATCTGGACATTATTTGTGCCTGAAACCTTATAGTTTTCTATATACCTAACTTATATTTATAGGTGCCTTGCTGTAACCAAATCGTCGGTTCATCTGAATTCTTCCTAAACCAGAGCTATAATATGAATGACTTGACAGAAAAAAACAGATATTTTTGACTACCTATAACACTGTAGACCATAGAGCTATAATTAAACATCTAGGTTTTTGAGTCTTATTGTAGATGATCGCGGTGTAAATGTTAATGATTCAATATATTATACAAACATGATACAAACATTTGTTATACTATGTTTGTATGTATAATTTATTGCCTGTGTATCTAAAACTGTTTTACTACATAAACTGTTTATCTGATATGTTAGTTTTTTAAAGCATTGAGAATTTCAACAGCGCATACAGAATCGTTAAGTTTAATTACTTATAGGTATATGCTATATAGACGATAAGAATAATTATAAATTACCCGGGCACATCAATTCGGTGCTGTTATCTTCCCCCAAAGACAGATATCGTATAGAAATATTTAAAATAGTATCTTTTGTGTAAGGAATATTAAACAATTCTCTAATATGATTAGTATTTAAACTGGGACAATGAACGATATACCATCAAAGCTTATCCGCCGGATTGTTAGGATATTGATTTTATTTATGTATTGCAGTAAAATAGCGTTTGTTAATTACACCTTTAAGTCTATATTCGAGCTAAATTATTGAATTTTTTGTAAATAGTCATTCCAATTGTATCAATTTTTAATTTGGTCAAAACCAGTTTACCGTTTGAAGTCTTTAAAATAATAAAAAATGTTCCATTACATTGTCTTATATATTATGCAGATATGTAAACCTTGATGAACTATATACATATAATTGAACAATTATTTATTTTAGTGACTTGTATCCTAAATTTGTCTCAACATTAAAACTTTATATTGTAAAAATAATGGATCATTTTACACAAAAATTAATATTTTTCAAAAGGCTCTCTTTAAAATTTAAAATCATTAAATGCATACATGTATTTATTAAGTAATGCCTTCTTTAACAATGTAAAAAAAGCAGTTAGTTAAATAAAAAATAAAATGGACTTAGCATCAATAAATGTTACTTTTAATACAACAAATAGTATTTTAGAGGAGGGGGGGGGGGGCTGTACTAAAAAAGGGTCCCAAAATATATAACAACATAAATCAAAGAAAGTTCAAAATATATTCATTCATTATAGAACTCACGAAATCTACATATAATTGATCATTATAAAAGTGACAGGCACCAGGCACTATATTACTGTATACATGCAGAACTATACAAGGACACCATTATAATATATATACTGAATTTTGCACCAAAACATTTTCCACTTTGTTTGTAGGTAATACAGTATATAATCCGATTAGTAAGAGATTCAAGGGACCCAAGAAATTTGCTCGCCTTATCTGAAGTTCCCACCCATTTTAATATATATATATATGTAATTGAAAACTAGAAAACTGAAATAATCATGCAATACATAATATAATTTAGTATTAGGTATATGAATGTACACGTGTTTTATAATTGACTTAATCCTTCTTCAGTAGCTATTTTATTACTGTGACTAAACCACCAGCGCTTGTGCATCTTTTTAACAACTTAGTAAAAGTAATATTTTACATACCAATAATATCTATTAACCATATAAAAGTATAAATATCAAAACTAAGTATTAACAATTAATTATCAGTCTATAATGTAATGCCTCGTAGTATTCTAAAAGGTATAGAATCGAAGTACATACAATATTTGATACATATTTATGATATATAACTTAGTAATAATAAAAATATTATTTAACACAGTTTGACGCTTGGATCCCAACACAAACGCACCAATATATGAAAATGCGTTCATATACAGTTATATTGTCAACATTCATATAAACAATATAATCCCGTTTGTACAAACTCGGCTAAGACGAGTAAATTAGGTAGTCCCGAAAACTTGTCAATCAAAATTGGAGAGTATTAATATGAGCTTGAAAAAGAAGCTTGAATAAGGCTGTTCTAATTGACGCATAAAAATGATACTACTGGTAATGTTAAGGTGTCATTCAAAAGTAGTATGTAGGTAACGTAACTTCTTTATAAATTATTGATTAAACTATTTTGTTAAATTTGTGAATTTTTTAATGATGGAATAATGTATAAAACACGCACTTTTAGCAAAATTAACAGAGTTACAGCTGTCGTCATTCCTGTACTCCATGATTTGTTATTTGAATTAAATAATTCAATGACGTATGTATGTTATTGGATCGGATTCAACTATATGCTTGTGAACAAAAATAACAAAAATTTAAATATAGCACAATATCTTACAACATTATTTATATGTTTTATATTTATAAACAATATTACAACAAGTATATTTAAACTTAACATCAATAACTTAAAAAAAGGCCTTAGCCATCTAGGGTGGAATGCGAAAACCATTCTTATTTCTCCGAATTCCTTTGTAACTTACTTCCGAAGAATGCATTTTGTAATATGATAATATTTCAATACTAGAGAAATGCATAATTTAGTATGTTAAATATGTATATTGAATACATAAAAATAACAGTGAAAGAATAAAATATTATGAATTAATCACAAACATTAATATCGGTATAAAAACGATGATTAGTGAAAAGTCGTATTCAAAACTAAGTATTCAAGAAGTCGTATTTGTTAAAAAATCATATTCAAATAGTCGTATTTGTTAAAAAATCATATTCAAATAGTCTTATTGCTAGAAAATCGTATTTACAAAATCGCAATAGCTATATAGTCGTATTATTCACTATATTTCCGCATATTTTATGATCGAACTGATTCTTAATTAAGCACTGCAACTGTAATCTATCTTATTATAAACTTGCTTATTATTATATACTTGTTCTTATTTTTCCAAATAACACTGAATTTCCTTAGTTTTTGACTTTATATTTTTTCATGTACGACTTTTTGAACACGACATTTTAAATATGATCATTTAACTTTGTAATACTATCAAGGATGACTTTTGAATTCGACCTAATGAATACACTTTGAATGCGACTAATTAAATACAACCAATTAAATAAGACTTTTTGAATACAACTAATTAAATACGATTTTTTGAATACAACTTTTTAAATAAGACTATATTATTTACGACTTTTCGAAAAATACAACTTTTCACTATGTATTTGTAAAAAGTATTAACTTAGAAAATTAAATAAGACTATATTATTTACGACTTTTCGAAAAATATAACTTTTCACTATGTATTTGTAAAAAGTATTAACTTAGAAAATTAAAGAAGACTAGAAATCCCTTTATCGCCAAAAATTACAATATTTGCTGATTGTTAACCTATTTATAGATTTTAAAGTACATTGTTTTCTATAAAAACAGGACATTCGCTAACTTTGCAAACAGATGCATCTATTGATTTTTATTCCATCAAGAGAAATATTATAAAAGATCTTTGTTAACATTTCCAACACTTATATAGGAAATAAGCAACATTTCTCCCGGTAACTAGGGGTAGTTAACCATAAAAGTCAATAACCCCAAATAAAGACGAAGTTTGGTAAATGGATTTCATGTACGTATATAATGTATGTCATGGTACATATTATATTTACAGAAATATTAATCAAACTCACATCAATAAACAATGCTATACCGAGAATATATTGAGCTAGAAACGACTTATTTAGTGAGGAAGCATATATATTGTATATCTAATTGTCTATTTTAATAATATAATATGAATTCCTATCGACCATTCATTTCGCTGTAAGCAAAATTTTCTCGTCTAAATTAATCATTAATCAAGAATAGGAAAGTAGTTAATAGTATAGTGGCTAAATAATAGCAAAGATATTGTATATATATCTATAGTGATGTTTATTTGACACACAAATATGATAATTATATATCCATAATACAATGATGTTTTGTACTTTTCATTTAAAAGCGATTATTCGAGTTTATAGTTGTTTACATATAGTAAGGGGGGTAATACACATAAGCAAAATCTGTGCTATTATTTAGCCTTTGAAATAAATCAGCCGCCCACCTCCCTTACAAGACCACTTTGCCACATCTATACAACCTTTCTATCATATATGTCAGAAATTTCCCACCGCATGGAAAATCAGTGCCGTCACTTCCATTCCTAAAGTCCCTAATCCCCCTGGCCTATCAGCGAGTTGAGACCTATCGCCCTTTTGCACATCCCCTCAAAGATCTTCGAATCCCTCGTCTACTACTCCCTCCACAACATCTTTATCAAAAAGCTTTGCGGAGAAGATTAATTCGGATCTGTCCCTGGATCATCTGCAACTTCCGCGCTAATCAAACTTCACCACTGACACCGGCCACGATACATCAGGCATCGGCGAAAAGTCAACGCCTGTTTCATGATACATCAGGCATCGGCGAAAAGTCAGCGC
>JAYRBW010001831.1:0-13965 GCA_036023295.1 Invenusta paracnida | reverse complement strand
TCTTTTTCCAAAATATTATTTTTGTTTTAAATGTATTATTACTTGATTAAACTGTCATTTTTGAATTACGAAGACTAAAACCTGCGAATCACCATTCAGTAAGAATTTTTTACCGAGTATTCATGTATTTCATGTTCTCATGTACTCAGTGTTTTATATACCAACCAACCGAGTACAGTTTTTTGGTCAAAATTCCGGTAAACAAAATATTAATTGCACACTGCCTTAGTAATACCATTGGCATTGATACTGGGCTGGGAAATTTTTTAGACACTTGCCTAAGACCTAAGAGTAAGATTTAATTACAGGTACATTTTGAAGAAATATTTAAGTAAAATGTTAATTATTACCAACATTTTTTTTGGGAAGCAATGCCAATATTCTCAAGATCTTTGCCTTTGGCATGCAAAAGCAAAATTCAGGTGTGATTGGCATGCAGGAGCCTTAAAAAGGTGTGATAGGTATGGCAAAGCCTTAGTAAATGTGACTAAAAGGTGTGATAGGCGTCAAAAAGCCTTAGTAAATGTGTCTAAAAGTTCTATTTTTAAAAATAAAAATTTCAGGTGTGCATGAGGCATAAAAATTGGCATTTTTTTAAATTTCAGGCATGCATAAGGTATGTAAAATTGGCTTAACATTTTTATCTTTGGTGTGCCAACATTCCTGAAAAAAAAGTGTTGATTATTACTAGGCAGAGCACAAATGATGTTTTGTTTACTGGGTAGCAGGTATATATCTAAAATTACCCGGTTTGAACACAAATTTAGATTTTTCAGTGATTTTTACCAGTTACCTGAAACTTTTTTGATGAAAATCGTCAATGAATTGCAAATATTTGAATAAGTGATTTGAAAAATAATTTTATATGTTTAAAATAAAACTAATATAAAATAAGTGTTTCATGCCAAAAATAGTGTTGTGGTATTAGAATATGTAATGTACGTTGCTGATGATCCCTATTTGGTATAACTGAGGGAAGCTTATTATTTTACTAATTTATCTTTAGCATATATTACAATTGTGGCTCCAGGTGCCGAAAACAGGCTAAAAATGTGTTTTCTATGTTTTATAATTCGCAATATAAATATTAAATTGGTTTGAAACAAATCGGTCTACTATGTGTTTCACCATTGACTGAAGTAAATATTTATTTAGTGATTTGTTTTACTTTACTAAATCCACTATTTTAAACATTACTCAAAATAGTTATACTAAGTAAGATTAAGTTTTATATCACTATATTCTTTTAAATTTTGAGTACATTTTTTGGAAAATCATCATGTGTTCATGCCGGTGTACCGGTTGGCCTTTTTCAAGATGATAATCCCAGTAAACAATACATCATTTGGACCCAAATGATTTTTGTTTACTAATACTGGTACACTGACCAAGTACACTTTAACTTTAAGATAGGCAAGTTGAGTATAGAAACATTTTTTGGCTTTTTTGACATAAATATAAGAGTTTAAGTATAAGAGTATAAATAAGAGTTCACTAGGTAAATATTAATAATCTATAAAGAATAAAATATAGTTTTATTGGTTTATTAAAAATTGAAATCCCATATTTTAGCATCCGAAACTATTTCTATTCAAATTTCTAAAATTTAGTGTCAAATTATTTATTTAAAATTTTTGGTAAAATCATACGCTAAATAAACAAATAATACATCAATAAATTTACAAATAGTTATAAATATATTGACTAAAGTTTTTTTCAAATAGTTCAAACAATAATTTAATATATAATCATTGCTCAAAATTAGTTTAACTAATATATTGACAAAAATGTTTTTTCAAATAGTTTAAACATTAATTTAATAATTAATCATTGCTCAAAATTTGTTTAACTAATATATTGACTAAAGTTTTTTTCAAATAGTTAAACATTAATATAATAATTAATCATTTTAATCATTGCTCAAAATTAGTTTAACTAATTTGTGCAAACTTTTGAAGAAATTAAGTAATATACCTATAAGCAAATAAATTTTTATTCGCCATTACCAAACAAATAATTTGGGATTCTAAATTTCTGAAATTTGAATAGAAATAGTTTGGGATGCTAAAATATGGGATTGCCATTAAAAAGTACTATTTGGGGCAAGTTGATTTAATTTTGTGTTTCTCATTACATGGACCTTGAAAAAGTGAGGTGGGCAGGTGGAAAAAAAGATTATTTGACTAAATTTTCAAAATACCATCTGCAATCTTTACACTATAGCAAAAAAGTGCTTATTTTACTAGTAAAAACAATGGTAATCTCCAAGTTTCCTGTGCTAAATTATGTTCACTTTTTTTACAAGTATAACATTATCCGACACTTAATCATCTGATACTTAATTTTTATAAAGGAAAAATTGACATAGGAAGAATCAGCGTAAAAAACTAGGCAACTGTTTTGAATATCTTTTTAATATCTATTAAGGGTAGCCTGTAATATCAAAAAAACCAAACAACATATAAATCTATCCAACACTTGTTGTATAGTGATGAAATTTTTCAAATCTTCCGCTTAATCAAAATAGACCAAATTTTAAACAAAAACACAACAATAACCTATAATAGGTTATTGAAATATGAATTGATTGAAAAATTATTTTTATTTAGAAATAGTTTTTAATTTGATTTTTGACCATAAAATGTTATTATTATGTTGGATAGATTTATCTGACAGTTTTTTTTTTATATTACAGGCTACCTTTAATAGATATTAAAAGGATATTCAAAACAGTTGTCTAGTTTTTTATGCTGATTCTTTCTGGATAGATTATCCAACACTTGTATAATAATGTTTTATGGTCAAAAATCAAATTAATGACTATTTCTAAATATAAATAATTTTTCAATCAATTCATATTTCAATAACCTATTATAAGTTATTGTTATGTGTTTTGTTTAAAATTTGGTCTATTTTGATTAAGCGGAAGATTTGAAAAATGTCATCACTATACAACAAGTGTCAGATAGATTTATCCAACAGTTGTTTGGTATTTTTGATATTGCAGGCTACCCTTAATAGATATTAAAAAGATATTCAAAACAGCTGCATAGTTTTTTACGCTGATTCTTCTTATGTCAATGTTTTTTCTGTGTGATTTTTCCTTCATAAAAATTAAGTGTGGGATGAGATTAAGTGTCGGATAATGTTATACTTGTGGTTAATTACTAATTCAATTTGGTAATTATGGAAAAAAACAGACAAACCTTATTTTGAAATGTTTACACTAATTTTAAACAGGAACTTCCTTAATATTTATACATTCAAACAATTTTCATACAAGACAATAATTTCAAATTGTAATATCTTCATGGTAGTAACAGAAATATAGTTTTTAATAAAAATTCATAATTACCTCATAGTGGAGTAATTACGAATTTATATTATATAGAAACTCATGGGGTAATTATAGAAATATGAAAATGCCTTGGGTTAATTACGGAAATTTGAAATACTTATAATGAAAATATACTTTTCCATAATTACCTCATTTGCCCAAAGTGAAATTTTTATTGCTGCATTAAAAAAATGCTTAAATAAGTTAGATAATATGAAAAAATGAAAATAAATAATTTGAATAAATGTTATAAAATATTAATAGTAGAATTATCACACTCTAAAAAATACATAAAAAGTGTTCAAAATATTAAAAAAAAAATCATTATTTAAAAAACAATTGCATGAAGATGGCAATTCAGTTTTTTTTTAAAGTTGATTTATTTACTTAAATATACAAGTCTAAATGAAACAAAAAAGTGTGTTTATTGTTTTAATTTTTCAAATGTAGGAGTCAAACTGGTTGCAAAAATGAAAAATTTATGAAATTACCCACCCCACCTTATCATCATTAGGCAGTCTCCAGTTACTTCTTACATATCACAAATAAACTTTGTCACCTACAACATCCAGAAAATTATAATTGGCAAATCATAAACAAAAAGGTTAAAAATTTAAATATATATAAATTACTTTTTTTAATATTAAAAAATGTCCAGTTAAACATCCTGCTAAATATTCCACCTAATATTCTGCTAAACACCCTACTAAATGTTCTACAAAAGTTTAATATATACTTATAAAATCTATTTGACTAAAATTATTGTTTAAATAATAATAAAAAACTGTTTAAGCATTAATATTTTATTTTTAATACTAATATAATTATAATATGCTTAGGATTAGCTCATAGCACCAGAAATATTTATCTATATTATATCTAAATAAGATTAGACAAAAGTGTATATCATAATATGAAGAATGATTTAGTTGAAATAACAAGTTGACAGCGCATCTGTGAAGCAAAGATCAAGATCAAGATCAAAGCATTAATAAATGCAGATGAAGAACCTCACCAGTCTTGGCGAGCTACTTTTGATAGACACTGTACTAGGTGTAGCTGCTTGCTTGAGTTCAGTTCAAGCCTTGTCACACAATTGATAGATGGCAAATAAACCATATACCTAATATTTAAATGCTGCTCTGATATAAATGCTGCACCAAAAGAAATGCTTGTCTAATAAGCGCCACAGCATTTAATCAAACAAATATTGTATATGTTACATTCTTAGATGCATATATTATATTATTATTATATTTATTTATCATTGGTATGCATGGTTAGTGAATTTAATAAAAATGACTTCCAAATTCAAATGCTTACTATATAAATTCAAAAATAGTATATCATATTTTTAATATGTAAACATATCTCATACTTAAAGTGTTTCAAATCAGCATTCATCAACTGTATATACAGTGCTGCTAAAAAGAAAGGTGCCTACCAGTAATTTTATGTCAAGATAAAATATACTTACAAAGATGTACAAATATACATTATTTGTATATATTAATTACTTTGAATATATATAAAAAAATACTGATTTAATCTACATTACATTCTATGTAGGTGCATACACAATTTGTATAGCTGATTAGTTATTACAATATGTTATTATATTCTCCTCTATATTGATAGTATGCTTAAATGACAATATACAGCAAAATCTGATTCACAATAAGTACATCCTTCGATTTTAGTTTTGCTTTTTAATAACATTAACTTTTTTCAAATACACTGTTTTTTTTGTAAATATAATACATTGAAATTACATTGAATACATACTTTATGTTTCTGTTAAATTTTATTTTTGATTCATCATATCTTTTGAATACATGAATATTTATATTTTTTAATTTATAGTCCCTTCAATTTTTTCAGAGTGTTATCAAGTTCTGAAAATTTACGATGATGGATGAAATGTTTATAAAAAATATTAGAAAGGTAAATTTTTTTCAATTTTAAATAATATACAACTTGTGTTTGCTATATATATTTTGTTAAATGGTATGGAAAAGTTTGTTTTTTAATAATTTATATAAAAAAGGACTTAAATTGATAGTATTTATAAATGAGTTGACCTTTAAACATATATTACTAGCAGTGCATGTTTTGACCTTGACGAAACTTCTTATACAGCAATAGAATACCACCACTGTATTGAACATAAAACATGAAAAGTCCCATTTACATGCTGCCCTAAGGCCAGTTTCTGGTTGATAAAACTAGACTCACAGTTAAACAAGGAAGCTAATACAGTCTGGACTAAAAACTTAATTATCAATAAATTAGTGCTATGTGGTTTTTATATTTTGCTGGTCACCTCTCGTTGTACTACTAATTTATATTACAAAGTATAAAATCACTAAGTTATATATATTGATTTATTTATTTTACCAAAATATTAATATTAATATATACTACTTTAAAATAAAAATGAAGTTAGCATTTTATGCAATTACTAAAATGTTTTTTTTTTGTATTTCTTATTTTTAAATAAATAAATAGTCAATAAATTGTAAATAAAAATCAATGGAAATATTTCCTTTTCTAAAAGATATAGTTCGTATTATTTAAACGAAATTGGTTTGAATAAATTTTAAAATTCTCACAGAATATGAACCTGAGATAATAACACAATGCAACATTCCAACATCTATTTTCCATTAAAAAGTCAAATTTTTATTTTTTCATGATATTGTACTTTACATAGTTTGATATATTAAACACATTTCAAAAATTAAATAAGTAAAACAGATAATGTTATATATCTTTCTCTTCAGGTTAAAATAATGTAATTATATATTATGTTGTTTAATAAATTATCTTTTTACATATTAAATTGGTACATTAATTATTATGTTATTCAAATATATTCAAATGTAGCATCAGTTTAAATGCTGTTAAACTAATATATTAAACAAAATTTACAATTACTTTCCACAATGCTTTCTTCATTGATTTTAATGGCAACATATTGGACTTCTAAATTTGACATATTCAGGATCTGCAAGTGAAGAAGCTGCGGGCATCTGTTCATCAACATGTCATCAAACTGAAAGAGCTCGAAAGAAAACAAGCCTTAGTTGAGTTAGAGTTGGAAGATGAGGATGGCAGGAAAGACTGTATTGATGGAATGTCTAATGAACAGGTGAGTATGGGGCTATTGTTTGATACTAATGTGTGGTTTGTAATATGCATTCGTTGAAATATAGAATATAACAGATGAATTATGCCGCCTGATTTCTTAATAATAATACAGGTTAAATTACATGTATACGCTTTGCCGGGATATAAATATATCTTTATTAATTAGACGTAGAAGGCTTCAAATAATGAGTCAATAATTAGCTTAATGCTGCAGCGCAAATCAGAGCCATGAGTATGTACCGGTGTTCGAGCTTGCTACACGCATGCTTGAAGGTAGAAGTTCAACCAACTTGTCTGTCAATCTCCTTAAAACTTTAACTGCTAGATTGCATTCTGATGCTACTAAGCATGTAGCTGGCTTGCTACACACATACATTGCGTTTACACCACTTTTAAAAAGACTCGACAGTTTTATAATTTATAGGTATATATAGATAGCTTTTCCCGCTAATAATTATGATACAGGGTAAATTGCATACATTCGGTGTCGGGATATGTATATAATTTTTCGCTGTAGCATTGAAGTAATTATAGATTGATTAGTTTAAGCCTATGGCAACTAATTAATTAAGATCTATATGCATTAAATATCCTGGAAAAGTATGTATGCAATTTACCCGGTATTATAATTATTAGCCGGGTAAGCCACCATAATTTATCCAGCTGTTATAAAATATATACAATTCATAATTTTCTAGATATATTTTATTAACATATACAATATGTTTTCGTATAGTAAAGTAGGTGGTTTTATTAAACTTTTGTTTAAAAGAGTTGATTTAATATTTGCTCTATCTCATATATTTCTTAATTGTTGGGAATTACACCAACCTAATAATTCTCGAATGATCTATAAGTGCATAAATGTTCTTGTCTCACAGACACTGTGCCATGCAAAAATTTAAAAGATTAAATCTTCCAAGTGGCACTAAATACATTTTTTAAATAAAAAATTAATAAACTATCACGCACCTGAAATCCAAGCAGTACAGATGTACTGCTTTTTGTACTAAATATAAGTAAATATAGTACTAACTAGTAATGTGTCTGAAATAGTTTCACTAATATTCACCTGATTAATTGCATCATACTTTTCAGGAGAACAATAATGTTACGACGAGTAAATGTGAGGACTATCGTCCATTCACCGATGAAAAAGCAGAAGTTCTCAGTGACAACATCAACAACATGACTCGAGACAATAAGCGACTGACGGATCAAAGGGATATACTTCAGTAAGTCAATCCAACCTTACACCTAACTAAGACCTAGTAAGCTTCTAAAAACAGTGGAACAAAATATTACAGGAATTTTTAATCAATAATATATTCAGAATATTGCGTTTTCGTTTAAAATATTGGCTTATTATATTTCTTTTCGAGAAGTTATGTTTTTAATCTTGAATTATTCAATAGTATTTCTTACTCTTAATCCATTTGCTTTAATGAGTATTACGGACATTTATCTAAAGAACTAGACTATTCATCAATTTGTAAATTTAATTTAGTGATGGGGTATATTTTATGCCTCTGCTGGTTTACTGATAACACAACAATAAAATCCCCTTTTTATTTTAATTTCTATTTTAAATTACATTTTTGGGGGTAAATACGATTGACTTTGTAAACTTGATAAATAAAAACATTATTTTGTACATATCCATGATTTTATATAATTATACTGCTAATTTATTTCGTTTGGAGCTAAAATAGCTAAAAACACTAATGTTAGTGTTTGTCATAAATAGAGAAGTAAAAAACCTACAATTGAAAAATAACAATAATAATATTCTGAGACATCGAGAAGAAAATATATTTTATTGATTTATTTGTAAACCACATTTTTTTTTAATTTATTGAATTGTTATGATTCGTATTTTAGTCATCGTAATTAAAATATAGTTTAATGAATATATGTATATAGCTGATTAAAGCAGTTAAAGTGTTTTATATATATATATATTTGGAAAATTTGTGCTTTTTTGTCAATCATAGAATCAATAATTTATTTAGTCGCATTTCTAAAACTTTTACTAAATATTAAGATACTTTTTTACTAAATAGTTTTACTACAAAATAAATGACTCATTCCAGTATTACATTTTATGCTCACGCTTAGCCTTTAATAGCTTAATCTTATATCTTGTTGAGTATTATGTATCTACACAATTATTTTTAGTGCATTTCGTTCGATTAAATTACCATCTCCTATACATTTTATTACTGGCATCAACTATCAGCATTAATGACTCTCTGCCTATTGTTGAATACTTGACTGTGTAATAAAGTGAGAATCATTATAAAGTCACTTTGAGTATGTACCCAGAATGGTGCCGTTCTATCGTGAACGTAGACAAACCTTTTTATCTCTAAAGAATTACTTCTTTTGTCAAAGTACAAAAGAGTTCTAGTTATGGTCCTAGTTGTGCACAATTCAAACCCGACATGACCCAAACTTACTCATCACAAAAAGTTAAAGTAATCGAACATTTACATAGCTCCATTTTTATTTAGTTACTAATTAATGATTGCATTGAAACAGTTATCTCAAGTACCACATGCATTATTGAACTTTATATTATATAATGCACTTATGCATATTATTATCACAAAAGAGAACATGCTTAACAAACAACAATACATGTCATTGCATTCATAAGCATTCTCCTTCATTGAAATCAACTTAGTTTTCGCCATAAAACTCTGGTATAGTATACATTGCATGCTGCTATTATACCAAATACGCTCATGGATGTCAGAAAATTTCAAGTGTGAATTGTTTTTTTTTAAGTTATTAATGAACAGTGAAATTTATGTTACTATTAGTATGATTAGTCGCTATATTACGCATTCTCTGTAATCACTTCATGCTTCCGTTGTTTACAGTATTAGTATACATACATGTGCCGCTATATATTGCATCTCTCATGTCCACACTGCAATATCATACGCTGTATATGGAATGATCACTAGATATACACTGACAAGGAATACTACAACCTTCAGCATACCGGAAGTATTCGTAATCATTTTGTGATGTTACTCTAGTGATTATATTTTATATATTTATTATATCTTATATCATATATCGTATATAGGTATTTCATATTTAACTTATTTGCATGCTAAATTTAAGAGCACAATTAATTTAAACGTCAGTTATTACTTAACTATTATTATAATAGCTATATTTCAAGATACATCTTGCTGAAAATCGAACTGCTTTTTATTTTTAAATAGTACTTCCTCGCTGTGATTATTCATTACCATTAGTTAATAATAATCAAGTTGTGTTTCAATCCTGTTTAATTTGGCGCAGATTAAATGTAGTCAACGTCCATATTTTAATTTCTTGTTAAAATACAAGTCTCTTTTTTGTTCTCACAGGCTACAACTAAATTGTTTGAAAGAACAAGAACAAAATGTGCAGGACGATTACGATCATCTAAGAACATCGATCAGAAAACTTGAGAAGGTGCGTGTGTTTATATTTTAATACACTTCATTGTTAGTCCAACATAATACACAAAAGGACACATTGCTTAGTATTTACTTCCTCTTCCACTTTTATTTTGTTTACAATGTCTGAACGAGTAGCTATTCTTGGATCGGTCCGAATCTAAATGTGATATTTTTCACTTATGACCTGTATAAAAGCAACACGAAATGAGAAACACAGGGAACACCGAATTTCTTTTCTTTCTGTATTTTATTTATAGTAGCATCATATTATTAAGCTGCGCTCGTCTTTGGTTTTGACGTTTTTAATCAAACGACTGTTAACGTGTAAAGTAAAGAAAATAGTTTACAAATCTGGAGCCGTATGCACCAAAACGTTTGGATTTGTGAAACTCTTAAGTGTCTCATGATCTTCAGTTAGAATAGCTTACACTGTCTAATTTATCTTTCGATATATGCTATATAATATTTCAACCGTAGAAATTCTAACATTCTATATACGTAGAACTTTAGAACTCCAATATAATATATTAGTAACAAAAAGTCATTGCTGCACTCATTGGCCTGAAGAGCACTCATTGGCCTGAAGAGCACTCATTGGCTTGAAGAGCACTCATTGGCCTAAAGAGCACTCATTGGCTTGAAGAGCACTCATTGGCAATAGGTTATATTTTCCGAAATTTTACGCATTACTTTTTCCTTCTAATAATGTTTATATGAACTGCGGTTCGATTAAGTTGATTAAATAATATATATATATTTATTTCTTTAACAAGTAATAAGGGTATCATTCGCTTGTGTTGGTTACATACATACATATATGTGCGTTACTTAAAAATAATCTTATACAATTTTGTGAAGAATTCTATTTAGATTTCTAGTTTAGGTGCATATCGTATTTAGACTTCTATTCAACCTCTGAAAACGATGGATCTAGCTTTCATGCATACCATTTTAGCTATTCTAATCTAGCTGTAGAATTTTAATTAGCCTGTTGCAAGTCTAATTTTTACATGCATACGGCACCACGAGAAATGCATCCAGATAATTCCTCTCTCTCTCTCTCTCTCTCTTCATACAGGAACTGGCCACTTTGCAGACGAGCATCGTCACTCAGAATGCCGCCAACGCAGCTATCACCTCTCAGCTCTCCCTCCAGTCTCCTTTCCTTCTCTCTGCTGACTTCTCCGTCTTTAATGATATCGCTCTCCTAAAATCGATAATCAGTCCGGACACCTACAGCCAATTAGAGAGCGTCCCTGGCGAATGTCTCGGTATGTTGTTGATAAGGCCATCTTATATACGGCCTTCTTTTCTTATTTATGTTGATATTTCTATCTTCATATTACGTAATAAACGTAAAACTAAATTCATTATGTTAATCAAATTTGTAGTTATTAAGTGGGTCTTGCTACAAAAGTTTAGTTCACAAAAAGTTAAATTATATGCATTTATGTGTATAACCCTGTATTTATGAGATGTTGCAGAATTCCTCATGATACTATATGCAGCAAACTATTACGGGGGATTACAATTAACCTACTGATGACTGTTGAATAAATTACACGGCGAAAGACATACAATAAAGAGAAAGATAGGAGTGTCTGTAGCCTTTGAGTAAAATAAGTACACGATGAACGGAGATCTCGTTTTGCCTGTGCTTTCTGGTTTAAATCCGTGTAATGCGATAGTCTCCCTCCCTCGGACTGTTGTCTCCATCGAAATACAATCGAATTTGAATGATTCTCGGTATCCCGCAAGTTTTGGTGAAAAATAGAACCGTGAATACTGTCTCTGATAAGGTAATATTATCGTTCACGAAATATAAGGCTGTATACAAAAAATGCCTTTATTTTTGTGAACTATAAGTTTCTTGTAACAACATCGACTTACTTACTACACCTTTACTACCTTTACATCATGCCTCGCGTGATCTACAATTATTTTGTTTTAATCGCGTAATGTAAACAACATTGAAGTTTTATTTAATTGTGAAACTACAAATGAAACAAGGAAAGTTAAATTGGTTCGTGCATGGTTTAGTAATTCTTTTTTGTTTCATGATTTTTATTGATTTTTAAACTAAAATTATTTATTTCGCTGCATACCGCGTTCTAGTCTTCTAAATGACACTGGAGACAAAGGGACAAGATATCCTCTCTAACTGAACACACTTAATTTGTCCTTGAATTATTCTCTTTACTTATACAATTTACTATATTAGCTTAACAGTTAGCAACTGTAGACATTCATGTATATGTATATACGTCGTGATTAAACAATATAAAACGTAAAGTTCTCGAACAATTGTGTCCACTTATTACAATAAATAAGTATGTTTCTATGTTCCTTTAAATTAAGCTCTTATAAATGTTGGTGATTATTCGATAATACAGATCAAATTACCAAGTCTATACTAGTAAAATTTCACACAAAAACGTGTTTTTCTTACATAAAATAAGAAAAATATTGATACTTTAAACATCATTATTCAAATTATCTGCAACTGTTACATTTGTAAATGAGATCACACGTATCAACATTCCATAATTACATAATAATTCTTTCACGTTCCTTGTTAGTTATAGCGCTAATATTCTCAAGATAAATATGTCCATCTAATCAAACCACATAGTTGTTAGCTCGATATATGCAGCGATCGGGTGGCTGTATATGCTTGGTAATATTTACATAAATTCATTAATAACCAAGTTGTTATCCTGTTTCGAAGGCTTCAGTTACAGGAAAGTGGATATACTCTGGGTTGGTTCACACATTCCGAACTGTAAACAAACACTCGCTTTACTCTGTATTACATCAGTTTCTTTGTCAATGATGTGTCGACAGCTGGTGATCAACAGTGTTTTACATTAATGTGCATACATTATACGTGATAATATTTGAATTTTAAAATTTGATTTAAAATAAGACGTAAGTTTAAAAAAATGGTATGGATTTTGTTTACAAATTTCTGAAAAATAACAAATTATTCTGCCTAATCTACGTCTCGTGTAGCATGTGTTGAAGAATTATTTAAATGCGTTATAATCTTATCTTAAAAATTTCTATTAAAAAAAAACATGAAATGAAATGAAGCAAAATTACTTTCAAAATCTAACTTAATTATTATGTTCCGTTTCTTTAATGTATGTAGTGTTTAATTGCATGTGTTATCGTTAGTCTATACTTAACACTGTATCCTCTCATTTGCAATCTGTCAACCTCTCTGATACACACAGATGACAAACTTCGGCATTTGACCGTTGACAGAGTGACATCATCACAAGATTTAGAAACGCATATCGACTATACGGGTTCTGTCGGTGAGTGGTTTCTCTCTCTCTCTTTCACAACTTCCGCATTTTGTTGTCATTCCAGGAATTCACATGCTAATTATAATGTATATGATTAGATATCAATTGTAGCATAACATATTACATGGAGATTTCAGTCTAAATCGTAGATTAATATAAGGATCCCTATATACATATAATGCCTTTATATATAGTTACCACTAATGTTAAGACGTTTTTATATAATATATTTGAACCTTTTGATTCCCTAAATATCAAATGCTATATAGTTTTAAAGAAATTTACAAATCTAAATATTTACTATCATATCATTACCCAAGCTATGTTATAGGTATTAGCCTTTTGAAATGATGATTATATTTTGAAATAGTCCTTATTTCATATGAATTAATGCAATTATTGTATAATCAACATTACCACCAATCTTCGTAATTTATTAAAAATTTAAAAATGTATAACTTATAATAATATTTTCTGGAAGTCAATAAAATCATAAATGTTCAAAAGATGCAAGGCTATTTAAATAATGCTGCATCTAAGGGAACATTTATATCGCCAAAGTATTATAATATAATATACAAATTATTAGATTTTAAAGACCACTGATTAATTTATTGATAATGGTGTATCCATAGAGTAATAATACCAAGAGAGTTCACTTAGCGCATTTGAATGTATACATCTATCAAACTTTACATACAAGGTA
>JAYRBW010001820.1:0-13965 GCA_036023295.1 Invenusta paracnida | reverse complement strand
GTGGACTGGATTAAGAAGGAAGGTTATGCTGGAGGTATGATCTGGGCTCTTGATCTGGATGATTTCAACGGAAAATCTTGCAATAAAGGAAAATATCCCCTTTTGAAGGCAATCGTAAAGAATCTGGGGTAAGAAGTGGAATTATTAAATGTATAAAATGGTTACCTATAGATTCCCTTAAATATTACTTAATTGTGCTTGAAGAAGTAATTCTTTTATGAATACTTATAGATTACTAACCTATTTATATTAGTTAAAATAGAATTATTTGCAACTTTGCAAATGTAAATATTTATTATTAAATGCGAGTATATTTAAGTGTAAATAATTAGATTTATCATAGATAATTTAGATAATAATAATAATAATAATTTAGATAGATCAATTTACATAGATAATTTACATGTATGAGAGAGTAAATAATTAAATTTGGATAGATATATTCTACGATGAAAGATGAAGGTTTAAAGCCGAATTATATCGTCTTAAATATACAGCTAAATTTTCAAACGATTAACAACAACAAAAGTGGTTTGGATGAGATTCGTTTTTAAAGTCTATAATCTGAGGGGATACTCTAGAGCTCTTCTCTATGATATCGTAATCACTATAGTATCCATATTATTTAAATATAATTTGGTATACCGATTACTGACTACTGTAGACTAGCTATAATTATTTGTGGTATAGTGTAGGTCTTATACCTAATATAAACCAGGTAGAAATATTTATTATGTTAATATATGAAATAATCAGTGTATTATTAGAATATACGAGTTTGTGGAGTTAATATAGAAAAGTTGTGTTAAATATATTTATTTCTTCAATTATTCCGTTTTTTATACAATTACAGCAATCAATATATTGGTTTACCTATACTATAATTTAATAAAAATTTATATCTTTTGTTGATTTAAAATAATTTAAATATCAGATTAACAAGATAAATTTTTGATATTATAACAAGAATGAATTTCTTGCATCTACTTCTTATATATTAGTATGAAACTATAAACGTAAAATCTTAGTTAAAACTACTTTGCTCAATATTAGAAATCATTATATTAAACTATATTAGAAGCTCCATTATTACAGCCGTTAAAGTCTTATGTATTGTATTATATATATGACGCATATGACACATATATGACACACTGTAAAATGAATAATTATTTATTGATGTATTAATAAGATACAAAAGATAAATGGGTGGCCATGTTAGTTTAAGTTTGAGTCTGATTAAGAACAGGAAGTTACCCACTTATCTTTTGTATATTTCATATTTTTGTCGAAATGCATTTTGCTATTTTTCTTACTTGATATTGTCAATAAACATTACATTTTTTAGATTAAATACACATTTTCCACGCTCACTTTAGCATATCACATATTACATTTATAAACACTGTTGACTTATTATATTTGGCACAAACAATTGTTCAATTATTTATATTTTTCGCTTGTTAGAAGAATAAATATATTTCTGTTGGTATCAAGAAGTACAGAAATAATATATTTTCATTTTCATATTTATTTATATTTAAATTTATATATTTATATTATTGCAGTTCCCAGAAATATATCTCCCATCTCAGTGCAAAATGATTTCATTAATTATGAAATAACTTCATTATTCCTTAATTAGATAATATCTAAATGTCGGCTATAAAGGTTAAGTGATCTGTTATTCAAAATAAATACAGGTTTTTAGAGGATTTTAATTATTTTATATTTCTCATAATATAATATTTTCTTTCTCTACATTATTTAAATTATTTACATATTTATTGCAAAAATCTTTACATTTAACTATACATTTTTAAAAGATTATAAAGATTTCCAAAATCATTTCGAAAAGTAATTAAAGACTTTTGCCAGTGGCCGCAAACTCAAATGCTAGACACGTTTTTCTCTTTATGGAGCTTATTACATGCAGAGCATCGAACAAGGATCCTCGCGATTATAATTCAAACACTATAACTGCTCGACCACCGGAGATCGCTTGGAAAAATTATTGCATTTGTATTATCCAGCCAATTAATTGGTAACTCAGGTAATCTGAGTCATTAAAGGGAGAAATGATATCGTAGCTAAACATCACTTGATATTTATTCAAGAAAATCGTTATTAGAAGTATGATTGATTGAAATACAGGTAATATAACCAAAATCAACTAAAATAACTGATGGCTTTGGTTTTGGTTTTCTCCGTCTAAATAGCATTCGTACAACCTTTTACAAAAGAAACGTTCACTGAACGTAATTCATACAGATAAAATAGCGCATTTTTAGTAGTTACATATTATATTAATGTAGCTGTTATGAAAGAATATTGAAAATATCTTAATCCACTGTGCTGTATACCATAAATAATGTTATAGTTACAATTATAAGCTTAATAAGAATAAAATTTCAAAATCATATATACAGGAAGGTCAACATTTGGGTTTAAAATATAAATCCTTCTTCATAATGATTGTCTCAACCATCCAATTCTATAAAAATTTGGGTTTTAGATTTTAGATTTTAGAGTTTAGATTTAACACAAATCTTCTACCTTTCTATAATTAAAAAATACTTTACTGAGGATCGACTTTAAAAAGTATTTATTAGCATATCATTTTATTCGAATTTTAGTTATACATATACTTATGTAGATATATATTCCATGGACAATTTATATCACCCATACAGAGATATTGGTGCTGGAAAGGTGGAAATTATTGATGGTGACAAGAATCCAGAGAAACCCGAGAAACCAGAGAAACCCGATGAAAAAGATGGCGAAAATGACAAAGATGGAGGGGACAATAAAGGCGGAAGTGGTAAATATATAGTTGTTTTATTGATTATCGTTCGATGGAAAATTAAATTGACACTTTATAAAGTTACAATAAATTTGCGATCTAGATTAATAAAGTCACATAAAAAGATTATTACCAACTAATAAAAGCCAAAAATACTTTTATAAAAATTTAATTAAAATTTCTATAATACATAGTATCAAATTAAAATCACAAGCCGATTAGATAATTTTCAAACAACAAATTTGAAATCAAAATCACAATGATTCTATTGAGATCAAATATGTAATCAGTAACAATATTTAAAAATGTTATTTGTTAAATCTTGAAATCAGTTAAATATTGTTGTTTTATTGAAAATTACAAAAAGAACAAAACTTCATTTGTCCAATATTTATGTATTGTATTTATTATAATAAATAATGTATTTAATTCATTATCTAATCAAATTTTGTTTAATTTTCAAACTGTAATGTGTGTACTAAATATTAGTATACATAAATTCCATATGCATGTGTAAGGTAATCTATTCGACTAGCTCAGATCATCAAATGGATATTTCTGAACTATGTTGGTGATTTTTTATATAATTGTTTAATCAAAAGTCAAATTAAGTCAAATAAATTGATAAAAAATGTCTTTTTATTATAGATAAAGAGATATTTTTTGTGGTTTTAAAATTTCATAAATATATAATTATATATAATATAATTATTTAGTCAAGTGAACTTATACTTCGAGTCTCAGTGTTTTAATTAAGCTAATGTGTATTGCAAAGTGATATTTTGATTTATTGTCACTTTTATATTTTGAATTAAATAGTGGTTTTTTTCATTTATTATATTACGTGAAAGTAATATACAGTGTTTTTAAATCACCAAAGGAATTCGGAAAACATTATTTATAAATAATAAAGATATACTTAAAGTCTCATGTTTACTGACTTATTAAAAAATCATTCTATTATAAAAAAATCAAACGAATCACTGAATATTCTTATGCAATATTTTTAGATCAGAACCATATTATAATCTTTATGTGTATATTTCTGTATTTTTTAGCGTTTAGTAAATTATATATTAAACTGAATTTGCTCTTAAAAATGTAGTTTACTATAGCTTTCCATATCTATACTATAAATTTGTGTTTGGCTGTCCATTACTTTTTATCACAACAATTAAGTAATTGAGGTATGTATATGTATTAATATAGATATATTATGTATATATTTGAATACATATAAAATTTCCAAAAATCTATTGATAAATAAACGTTATGTATGTGTCTAGATTATTTAAACTTTACCGATTTATTTTAGTTCACTGCTTGTAGAGTTTTCTTCTATTTAAATGACATATTAACCAGAAATGTCGCAACTTACCTATTTAATTTCTTTTTAATTTTTGTTATCAATTAAAGATGTAATTTTAAAAGTTACGCAGTGACTGATCACTGTGACTCAATATAGCCCGTGAATAATATTAGTCTTATTTACACAGCAAAAGCTAAGTGAATAATTATTGCAAATGTAAATTATTAAAGCTACCATACTATAGAATAGACACCGAATACTCAGAACTGGCTGATATCGAGAAAGGTTCAACTAGTATAGGTACCTATTATACACATCTATTCTCTACGCAGAAAAACGAATGGGAAAAGCTTTCAACAACGCCATGGATGAATAAAAGTAGGAGGATAGTCACTTAGGGATACCTTAAGTATGCTAACGATCAAGCAATTATAGACTAAAAGAAGGCCTATAACGACTAGTTGATTAACTGCATAATTCATCAGAATGATTTTACATTAGGATCAACATAAATAAGTCATGTAAGACTATAAAAAGCAGCGAGGATATAAATGTTCAAACTGGAGAAAGTAACCAGATTCAAATATGTGAAATAATAACACTAAATGGAAAACGCCAAGAAGAAATAAGAGCAAGAATCGAGAAATGGTTAAGGTAGCCTTTGTGAAGAGAATGGAAAAACATCAAGGACGGTGACATGGAGTATAGCTATATATTACGCGGAAACGTGGTATAGGTATGTGGACTAAATTAAATCGAACGAATAGATTGTTTTTAAATCTATTTATAGGGAATAGAAAAGTGCAATTGGAAAAATAGAATTACCAAAGAGAACGTACTCAAAGAGTTAATGAATAGTAATTCGTTTCAAAGATCATTAACAACAGAAAAGAGAAATAGATAGGACACATTTTACGACAGAACGAATTCATCAAGAGCATCAAATAAGGAAGAATGGTAGGTAGAAGACTATATGTAATCCAAGAACCTGAAACAAAATTCGTTAATTTAATAGAGCCTATATTTGCAACTATCAAGGCACTCGCACAGAACAGGAAAGCTTGGAAACAGTGCAGGGGTCGCAGACATCATACTTTTATACTTTTCATACTTTTTTTGCAAATGTCATACATTTTCATACATTTTCCTCATTTATCATACTTTTTTCATGTTTTGTATTCTTTTTGTTTCACTTTTACCAAATGTAAATAAATTACTATTGAAATACGTCAATGACGATGTGAAGAGTGCTCGAGGAACCGAACGCCTCATGGATGATTGATATTGGAACCTGTAATCTTCATATTGCCCATAATTGTCCAAATAAGTGTTTGGAATGTTTTGGTCAAGTCGAGTAAACAAGATCGGTTGTCATTTTTCGATGATGTGGGTAAATTCTTTAAGTCTGGCGCAAAATATATGTCTACACATTTACCACTAAAATACAAGACATTAAAATATTTGTCTTCTTTTGGCCCATCTACAGAATTCACTTGTAAAAAAGTGCTTGCAAATTTTTATCGACTGACAAAGATCCTGTCATCAATTGTTTTCTCTGGAAGTGAACAGTTGGAAGACAGAGTCATTTCCGAATTTAAGATGTGTGGTGCTGACACAGAAGTTACAGAAACTTTTCCAATCATGGAATCGATCAAAGAGGGTTGATAAAGAATTCTGGTCCAAAGTTTTTACATTGACAAAACCAGACAGTGTCAATGAGCTTAAATATCCACATCTGGCTAAAATTATTCAAGCAGCTTTAACCCTTGCACATGGAAATTCTGATGATTACTAATATATAGATATTAATTGTCATACTTTTTATTAAAAATCATCATACTTTTTTGGGATTTGCTGCTGCGACCCCTGATAATAGCATGGTATCAACAAAATAATATTACAGATTTAAGTACCTAATGTACAAAAACTTTATTTATTACATATTATTAATATCAAATCGATAAAATAATTACCATAGGCATTGTAGGTAATATACCTAATATATATAAATTTTATTTTGACAATTGCATTATTGCATTATTAATATATTATATTATTTTAGATTATTATTTTTCTTTAAATTAGATTAGATTAGTATAATAGTGTAAATAGATTAGTGTAAAAATAATTAAGAACTTTTAATTATAAAAAAGATTATAATATTTATAAAGACAAATTCATAAAGTTTAAATCTTGATAAAACTTGCTTAAATATTAGGAGATTGCAAGCTCATTAGATTATAAATGAGAATAACAATATAATATTTACATATTCTTTAATATAGTTTTTAAATTTCGAGATTATATTTGATTTGTTATCATACTTTTATTATAAAGCAGATAGCTAGATACCATTTCATGACATGGAATTTTTGGGTAATGAATATTTACAGATTGCAGTTTGAGAGGCAAGCATATTTGTTCATGATATCATAAAGTTAATACCTATATATTTTTATAAAATGATTGAATTAGAGTTTAATATTCTAAATTCTAAAAATTTATAGAAATTGTACTATGTTACAAACAATTAATTCAGTACATTTTCGGGTCTATACTTTTTTGGAGTTTTTGATTTTTTGAAATATTATAAATAATAAATATATTTATTGAAATTATTAATATTTACAAAAGCCCCAAATATAAATATTTCTTTTTATCATACTTATTTTTTAATGATTGGCACCATATTTATAAATATTTGTTATGAATAGTATTTGTTCATAATAATTCATAATATTTTATTAAACAACAATTCTACATATTTTTTTATAGTATTTTAAATGTTAGTTTCTATATATGAAAATGTACTTTCTTTTAAAGTTTAAGTAATATTTAATAAGTCTACTAAAATAAATGTCTTTTTGTATATATTTAAAATAATTATCTTCAAAAATCTATTTTAATATGTATACTAATTAAAGGCTGGTAGTATCACTATTTCCATTGTCACATGAAATGCATATATATTATTGAGTTTGGTTTGATAAAGTATCTATTATATATATAACACATACTTGCTTTTATAACTGTATAAACTCTTTTCTATTATTATGTACTTTTGTAATTTATGATAATTTAGTTACTTAATGAAGATATTTTAGATTATTATTTTTTAAATGAAACATTTTTATATTTGAAGTCTCATTACTGCAACACAGGATAAGTTTTGAAATGAATTTTATTATTAATACCTAACTTAAGGTTATATTTTTATAGAATTTGAATTATGAGCTATATTTATAAAATTTTGTCAGTTATAATAATTATAAAATAAGTTATAATGGATTGGCTTGGCTTCTGTAAACAGTAAAGTTGCCTTATCTATTTCCTCAAAAAAAAATGTTCAGCCCCATCTGATACTATGTTGTAAAATAATTTTTTTGTTTTCTTTACAATAAAATGAAAATTGAGATGTACATGCATACTTGATTTATTTAAACTTATAAATGATCCACATTTGATTTTGATTTGCATATCAGATTCATATTTAATGAGCAATTGTGAAATGCATTACTACACAAAAATATATACTGATTATATTGTTTTGTAGACTACTTTTATATAATGAAATACATATAATGCTTGATTACTTGACTTGTCATCTACTTTGAAATGTAATATTTTATTCCTCATTGGACTTAGTCATACTTCTCAACATGATAGTGTTTATTTTAGGCCCTTATCAAATAATAATATAATGCGAATAAAATTAATACCTATATAGCAATTACATTGTTAATTTTATTGAATAAACAGTTTGATGAGCAACTTTTTTTTACTATAGTGTAGATAAATTTTTATTGATAAATTAAAAGGTTGCACTTTCATCTAAAAGTAGAAGTTTATAATTGTTCTAGCCTAAATTTTTATAAAAAACCACCGAGTTTAACTAATATTGAATTATATATATGGAGTAAATTGCATATTGACTTGCCAGAATATATATATAAATCATAATTAATTAGCCACCATTAGCTTAAACTAATTAATTGATTATTAGCTCAATAAGTTGGCAATAATTATTTGTGCTGCATCTGAGCTAATTATTGATTAATTACTTTAAGCCTACAATGACTAATTCATTATGATTTATATATATAACCTGGAAAGCCAATATGTAAATTAGGTAAATTATATTAAAGAAATATTAATATATAACTATTTTTTAACTAAAGAGCATTTTTAATGTCTGGTTATAAACAAATTAGCTGTTAAATTTTGTTTATTGTATTGTTCCCTAATTTTTATATTAGGATTGTATTTGATTTCTTAAAGCTCATAAAATTAAATAATCTTCATAAATAGATGTGACATTTTTCTTTAAATAATCAGATAAGAGATAGTACATTATAAGCAAAACGGAACTATATCTTATGTTGGGTCTACTCTTATGCAGACGTTACATTTATTTTTAGTGGATTTATTATTTAATAATGACTAATTTTGTAAATATTGTATGCTAAATAATATGTGAATTTTATCTAAATATTTCTTAGATTTTTTGTATTTTAATAACATTTTAAAGTATTACTATCATTTTTTAATATGTATGTATAATGTGTCTTTTATTTATTGTATTTTTGAAATAGATTTTAATTGAAATAATTTACGATCTTATGAAATATATGCCTATATTGAATTTAATTGTACGATTATCCCACTGCTCATAAAATTATTTTGTATTCAATTCTCGCATACTACATATCCATTAAAGGGTTATTTTTACTGAAATGAATGTGCATTTTATTTCGTAATGTTTTTAAATATATTTTCATTTCTACAGATCTGCTACTGACACTGATAGTGTGGATAAAAAAGACAGCGTTGCTATTAAGAAAACTACTCCATTTGATCATCAAACTTTTTGTCAGAGAACATATCGTGAAATTAAAATTATTCGAAGTTTTAAACATGAAAATGTGAGCTAACCATGAATTCTTCAATGTATCATTTAAAACCTAATTGATGATGTCGTTTGGATTTAATTTGATTTCACTTCTCTTTATTTCAGATTATTGATATCCGCGATTTGTTTGTATCTTCGAATAATACATCAGACGTGAAAGATGTGTATCCTTTGTAAAATATTTGTGTCAAATTAATATATATTTCAGCAATACAACATGCAATTATTTTATACTCGATAAACTACTGCTTAATCTTGCTAATTTGTTTTAAATAATATAAATACCTTTGTGTTGTTATCAGAAATGGTAATATACTGAAAGTATGTTACTTATCTATTTTTTTGTAATCAGTTTAAGCTAACACATTTTATATGAATAATATATTGTTGGCAGTTGTAAATACGAGTCAAGTAGTTCAACATATATTTGCTAGGAAAATAAAATTTAATATATTTTTTAAATCCCATTTAAGGAACGTAGAGACCAGATATTTATATGTTTGTCTTCTTTAACAGAATCCATTACAACATTCAGATATATTGTTCAATCATTGATGGAGACTGACATGTACAAACTGATAAAAAGTCAAGTCTTAAGTGCCGAACACATCTGTTATTTTACCTATCAAATTCTCAGAGGTGGGTGCATTATTTTTACTTTGGTTGTTTAATACTTTAACCATTTTTATAGCATTACTTAGAAATGTATTTTTCGTAAGATTGTCTGAATGGTTTTAAATAGTTTTTGTTTAATATCTTACATTTATTGATACCGTGTAAATGTGTAAAATATGTGTAAATGTGTAAAATATCGCCCCATTCACGTGTTTTTGATTGTTTATATATTCATAATTATCAATACTTCGGTCATTATAGTCGAAAAAGTTCTTTTTGTTATCGGTTATATTACTAGGAATTATTCTAAATAATTTTGATTTTAAAATCTTGAAGTATAATACAAACCATAGAATACTTTTACTAAACATTTTTTCTTTTTTTGAAATTTATCACCTGAAGCGTTTAGGCTTTTTTCATAATTCATATCTATTATGTGTACATTTCTTTTTATCGTGTTTAGGTCTGAAATACATCCACTCCGCAAATGTACTTCATCGTGATCTGAAACCATCCAATCTTCTTGTCAACCGAAATTGTGATCTCAAAGTAAGTTATATAATATATTGTCTCCCGTTCAACGGCGTTGAAGCATTACTAAAAATACAATTTAGGAAGATTACTAAACTCAATGTAATATGTTTCTTCTATCTATGTTTTAAATAATTTTATTCCGTGTTTATTTATTTATTTATAAGTGCCAACTTCAAGCTCTGACCTTGATTGAGATATTTATACAACAATTTTATATACACATAATAGTTTCTCTTTAGTCCTACACCTTTTTTTTCTTTCACAGTAGTTTCTTTCATACTTCCACATTATATATTATTTTGTATAATATACCCATTACACGGTAATGTTTTATAGAGAAATCGTTGATTGCTGTCTTTAAGGTAAAAGAAGTTATTGTATCTAATAGAATGTTTATCGATTAATTTCCTTTCTAAGGATAATACAGGATTTTGGTTAGTATCTTTGCAAACATGTTTAAGTAATTCTCAAAAAGGATAACTTACAAATAATTCCAATTCAATTTGCCTCTTATACGAGGCTGATCTACTATAATATACATATTATAATATAATTAGGATTAAACTCGAAATATGGTCAAATAGAAATATTGCTAGGACACTTGAACTATCGAAGGAATTTAACAATTATTTCGTGAAGTATTTATTATGTAGTCTAAATACGAGTAAACGATTGTAAATTTAAGTTTTCAGTATTGAATTGAACAAAAATGTCGTATGTGTCGAGGTATATTTAAGTGCTAAACAGGCATTGTCATGTACGTACAAGCATCAAACAAGCATTATATATGTGTTTCAATTTCAATTATTTAAACTCCGACGGTATATTGCATTGCACACTGGTTTTGACATAAATTTAAGGGCATTGATTATTATCAGTAATATTAAATGGAGCGAAAATAATGATTAATCGTACAAATGTGTAGTTGTGTATTTTTGCCGTACTCACCTTACAATATCAATAATAATAGGGGTACGTTGGTAAATACACAATTCATTATGGTAGGCCGTTAAAGTCAGTTAGTATAGTAGTAGACATTTTCCAAGTCACCGGATTCCACTTGAAGAAAAGAATTGAGAGAGAGAGAGAGAGACAGAGAGTGCTATAAGAGGACGGGGGGGGGGCTACAGAGTATCATAATGAATTATTAGTGAACAAGGATTCTACCTTTCAAATATTGGTTTCCACTACATTGTGTTGAATTACAATTCGCAGACTATAATGTATTGCAATTATACCTGACTAGGTGTTTGTAAGATATTATACTATACAGACCGACCACAATTATATTTATAAGCATATTAAGTCTTAGACTAGTGCCAGATAGTAAGTAGTTAATACCTACATTCTGCACTCTTGATATTCTGATTCTATGCAATATAATATGATGTATGACTTCTTGTGTAAGTTATATTATTACACAATAACCAGTCAACTGGAGATTTGGCTATTATTATATTTGAACAGTGACTAACTTACTGTGCTACTAGCATATACTATATTTTGTATGCACGTTCAAACTACTATTAGATCATGTTTTTTATGCTTATTTGTTCTCGAAAGAGTGGAATTTATCGCTACGTAACTATTATGATACGTATGTAGTTGTTAGGACTTGTAATATAAACCAGTCTGAATTTATGTGTATATAGGTAGCTTTGTAGGATACCCGCTCGCTCCCTAAGTTATAATCTTGTAGAGAGAGGCTACTCTTGCTGTTTACGATGCCAGGTGGTGTATACTCTTGATTGCATAGGTCGGTCGGTAACCTTTCTCAATCCATTGTATGCGTATTATATTTCACCTGCACACTTGATAGTGTTCCGTATGGCCTTATTAATAGCTTCAATGCATCAATCGATACGTATAAGTAATTCTAAGGTTTTATTGCCCGCAATGTTTTTGTGAAACCTAGCTTTATTTTGGTTTTTATAGTAATTTTGAGCAATCAAAAGCCATCTGATTATTTTTTTATTAGCTTGTGCCTCTTTGCTTTAGCAGATTTTTTCAAAACGATTGTATACTATTTTGACAGGTTTACCTTTATTTAGTATTACTTCGACATATATGTATTATGCCTTGCTGGTAACTGCAGTTATATTTGATAATGTGTTTTCTTGTTATAAACATATCTCTCCTATATTTGTTGGTTAAATTAACTATATTGTATATTATGGAATAGCTTGTCAGTAGTAATTATTTGAATAAGTAAATGAAACACGATATATATATGTGTGTGTGTGTGTAATTGAGTATAAATAATATATCTATTGTAAAATGTTGCTTTTTGACATAGTTAATTGATAACAGACTAATACGAGAGTTTTGGAAATTTTACGAATATAATGATATATTCTTACGTTCTTAATTATAAATATTTTCATGAAACGGTCATGAAACACATAATAAGTCATTATTCTCCGTTTATTCATTACTTCAAATAAAGTTCGATTTTGTTATACTTCTGTGTTATTTCAATGTTTAGATATAACATGATGTGGCATTGGGTGGAATTATATATAGAACCTTAACATCTACTGGAAAATGCTTATTATTTAACTATGAAATTCTTCGACATGACTGGAGCATTAATGTTGTTTATATTTTCTATGTTTGATCCTAGACTATTATTTTATAAATAATTTAAAAAACGAACAAACTAATAACGCAATAATATTATAAAGTAGGCCATATGTTTTCTGTTCTAACAACTGGCTTGTTGCATCTAGTTATGCAGTGACGAATCAATCAATTTACACAATTTTATTTACCTGGCCACGATCCTAGTCTTACATTTATATCTATCATGTACACATTTCACCTTAGTGTAAAGTTGTTAATTTACTCCTCACTCCACCCTATGGTAGATAGTCCAACAATTTCAGTCGGTCAGATCGGTTAACGAAGACTTATATTACAAACTTCGGTTGTATAGGCATGTCTGTGGTCGGTATGAATGTATACTGTTCAAAACTTAACCATCATACTAATACACATGCCTATCAGGTATGTGCGCAGGATATATAGATATTTCATGAATTTTCATTTGTACACATTTAGTTTAGATAAGGCTCGGTATTACAGTTCATTTAGCCGACGATTCCGTTTATAGTATAAACATTACCCTACCCAACACCCTGCAAATACCGGTTACTAGTATGATACTGGTTGGTATGATCCAGTAGCTATGAGTTACATGTTTAGATGATTTAGTTACTAGTATGTGTATCTATGATCGATCTATATAATTATAATGTTGTATGGAAGATGGCTTGGCATGACTGCATATTATGTACAATACCATACAGAGTTTGCAATAGTTTGACAGGTGGATACTTGTCACATTTAAAGAATGATTGTTAAAAACATAATGTATTTATTATTTTGCATTTAAATCATGCAATTATTTATTGTCTGTTGATTTGTCAGATTGTTTTGAACAATGTTGTAAGCAAATATTTCCTATATCTATAATTATTTCTTGTTTGGTGTATTGCTTTAAAATGGTGTTACATAGCGTGATCAGTGATGATTTGAAATCTTTAAACGTATACCGATTAAATTTAGGAAATTAACGGAACAACAGTTACCTTGACTTTTTACAGACAAAATTACTCATAACTTTCGAAATATAAATATGTACGTTGAAACTACAACACAGACTTTACATTCAAATTGTTTGCTCAATTGTTGGATTGCTTCTATTTTATTATATGATTTATTGATTATATAAAATCAGAAAGTTTGAAAGGATTCTGGAATTAGTTGATGCATATCTGTCTGATATATTTA
>JAYRBW010001809.1:0-13965 GCA_036023295.1 Invenusta paracnida | reverse complement strand
AAAGAACGTTTAAGCTCCTAAGTTATATAACTTAGGAGCTTAAACGTTCTTTCTTCAACATTATTCCCTTCGAAGTTCCATGTGAGCGAATAATGTCTATCTTCACTAAAACAATGGCAGTTGGGTGTATCGCATAATTCACTGACCTCCATACTGATTGGGACTTCAATTTGTGAACCTCTGCCTGCCACGATGACACGTTTTGTATAAGCGGGCCGCGTACCAGCTTCGTCAATACTGATGTAGAATCCCTCGGCGATGTTATCCTGAAATGGAAAATATGCATGTTTCATACCAGGCATGTTCGCTTCATGAAATGAGGCATTTTAGAGTTAGTATACGGATTAATGCTCTCGTCACCATAATTATGTTTAGTTATTACATTCATTAGCACAGGACGGTAGATGCGATTCTTAATCAATTGTCTATGGATACAACTATATCGAAACGCATATAGGAGAGGGTCTATTTCTATATAGTAGTGGTTTGAAACATTTATCCTTGAACATACTTACATATGTAACAAAGAAATACAATTTGTAAATATATGTATATTATGAAGTTATATAAGCTATATTTCCACGGGGTAAAATGACTTATAACTAAAAAACCACAATTTTTTTTACCAATTCGTTTTCCTCGGGAAATCGATGTCCCCCCATAATCCATGAGTATTAACTGCAAGCCTCCTTTGAAACCCTCAGTGTTGAGGATTCGATTTAGCGGATGAAAAGTGAAACATAACAGGTTCTGTAGGATCTTTGTAGGTAGTAAAGTTTGAAGTCACAGGGTTTCCCCATATACTTACAATTCAGTTGTAAGTATATGGGAGAACCTTGTGACTTTCGTAATTTTACTACCTACAAAGATTAACTACAGTTAACTGACAATCATATCTTGAGAGGTTGTCTATAAAGGTCAGGCAGGTCAACAATTGAAGGAAGCGATGAAACAAATAAATGATAACGGTCGATTTTTCTAAATTCTGGATTGACCACTTGAAGTTGTAACTAAAAGTGAAATATTTTATTAATTGTTTTAACTTTGCTTTCAGATAATGATTTTGTTGGACAAAAGGATATATCTGGAAATTTAAAATTGTCGAGTAAAATGTCTTGTTCTGTCGTTTTAGAGTGCATTAAGTAATCCTTCGTTATTACCGAAAGATGGAAGGTGAATCCAGCAAAGGCTCTGACAAGAATTAGACACCAGATAACTCGGCAGGCGCCCTTTGCACTCCTATCATTTGGAAAATCCATGGCCAGATGTATTAGATAGAAAAGTTTCTAAAATATCTTTATTCGATATTTTTAAACAAGTGATATTTGATAAAAGTTCCTTCAACACACGTTCTTTCTTTCTGCAATAGTGCGAGTTTTATGGATAGATACCTACGTATTCCCCCTCTCCTATACTTGATACATTTCCTGCCTTATGTTATGAGGAATATTACATACTAAAATTTGATTGGTGCTTGGAGACATTACATTATGCATGACGATGAATCCAGTGAAACCCGGCTTTTAGATCTAGATATATAACCATATTCGTGAATGAAGTCGTCCAGAGTCTCAGAATTGATTGGTCCTCTAAAAAAGTAATCAATCTTTTGCAATTGTTCGAACTTTACCTGAAATTAAGAATTATAGCATATACCCGTAAATAACTGGTTAAATAAACACAGAACAAATCAATATAAAAATCTGATTTAATAAAAGTATGTACATAATATACATTAGTAAATAAAGATACATTTTAATTTAAAATATTTATTCCTTTTATATAGTTACAAAACTGTTAAATATTAAATGCATATATTTCAATAGCTTACAAGATAGGTAAATGCTACCTTTAAAATTAAAATATTGCGGACATTTTAGTCTCAACAGATTCTAGTTCGGTACCATAGATATTATATTGTTTAAGTATTGTAAGTATTGTGTATATTAAGATTCAATATCTATGTTCGGTACTAGTCTTGCTCGGTATGCCATAAATCGATATAGACAACTTAATCGAATAAACTTTTTCAGTTGCCAAACTTTGTAGAGCGTACCGAGCAGGTTTGATGTTCTGTGCGACTCACGATCCACTTCCGAAAACTGGAATGAAGATAAGAAATCTCGCTAGGCCTCTCCGTCTTGGCTTCACCCCTCAATTGTACCGTAATCGGGTATTTCATTAATCACGTCGCCAAAAATAGTTTCTGTTACAAGATGGGGACATATCTTTGAGGCGGACATATTTTTAATCCGTATGCATTTAATTCTACTTTTTCAATCAAGAAATATGTTTATTTCGAGACTGTGTATTAGTGCATCAATAACGGTTAAAACTCTATTGGCAGCAATTGAGAGATTGGCCTTTTTACTGGAGGTTACATGATCTTGATTGCTCCTACAAATACTCACATATACACACCACTGTTTTCATGGGCAGTTGTAAGTAAACATCACTATGGTAACATTTACAAACACATCCCGAAATACTCGTGATGTCATGTATCAATATTCTTCTCTTCTCTTATTTTATTAATATGTTTGTTGAACAATATTCGGTAACACGTTTGACTGCATATATTGCACATACTACTTTTGGTACAGTACCATTAAAGTATGTACATACATGCAATGTTAATACATTTCGGATGGTTGTAATATTTTAGAATTTTCTTAATGGTCTAAATTTTAAGAATAACTCGTTCAAAACATGAGGAAGGTGGCGTCGTCCACTCTGCCCCCCCCCGGTTTCGGCGCTTTTTATTAATGACATGGCATAATATAGAGGGACATATGTAGATAAGTATAGAACATGAATTAAATGCCAATGATGCTTCAATAAGCTATTACTATAGTTTTTATATACTCCCTTGTGAACAGTTTTTTAGTAGAATAATAATAATTATTTTATTATAGCTAGTTTATAAAAAATATATTTTTAGTTTCAAGCAATGTACGTTTATTATATATTATATTTAAGTGTGATAAATAATAATTAAATATTGATGTAAAAGTCAAAAAGAACATTCTTATTAAATTTCAGGGATAAAATCTTACCTTAAAATATATTTCAAGTAATAATTTTTAAGTTATAATTAAAACTGTTATAATTAGTGTAACATTTAGATCCTGTTAAAGGTTATATACATATGTATATAGTGTTCATATATATGTCATGTACATTATTCAAATTTAACTAAATATCTAATTATACAACTTTTCAAGCGTATTAATAATTAATCTGTTTTTGTTACTATCTCGGTTCATATAATATCAGTTTTAAAAGGCAAAAGCCGGTTTTATATAACTATTTTGATTCACTATATTTTTGTAAAACGTATAATTACCTTATACCTACCATAATAATGTTCAGTTTTCTCCCTGTACATATTTTTTCCACATATATTTTCCTATTTTCTATATCATATTCCTATTTTTATTGCATCATTTTAAATATACTCTCTGATCAGCATTGAGCTCTATTACAACTTAGCTCCATTATCTATATAGATAACTAAAGACAATTATTATAATCATTAGCATTAGTATAATTATGCTTAGAGTTTAATTTGTTTCGTGTTTTCAAAAGACTGTGAACATCATTCTAGATTAAAATACAATTTGTCTGAAACCTTTCAAAGATAATTTCTGACTTCTTCCGACTTTTGCTAATTAAGTTTCAATGTTTTGAACCTTTTATTCCTATTGTTTGACTCATCTCTGATGTTCATTATTTTCCTGTGGGTCGTGTTAAATGAATCGTGTTACCGTAGACTCTAGAATAACCGGATATATGTTTTTGAAAATTGGTATATGTTTTAGATAACATCTTAGAGTCAGCTACGAATCTATTTAATAGATTTGTCGAGCCGAAGTCGAGACAATAGTATTAAATAGTTAAGTAGCTGACTCGTAGATGTTATCTGATTTCTCCGCATATGTAATTGGAATATGCAAAATACTGTTACATGTTTAATCTAAATTTAAAAGCGTATGGGTTAAATAACATACAGTTGCTATTACACATTACTTTGTTTCAAATATAGATAGAAAATAGGTCTATTCTACATAGCATTAATGACTAGTGCTGTTACAATCTCTCAAGCTAATTGTTGACGCTCTTGTTCTTGGGGATGCTCTAGTTTTAATTTTAATTTTATTTTTCGTCAGCCTAGTTTATTGTTATTGACGTTTTATCGGAAACTATAATATACATATTATTATGTTCTATATAAAATTGATCTTTTTAGAATAATCGCTGGAATTGTATCAATAAATGCAGTACAACAGTCCTACCTATCAATATGTAACGAAATAAAAGAGCAGATTTATTTAAGTGAAAATAAAACTAAATACACGTTAGACAGAAAAACATATCGGATTAAATCAAAATGTAACTATTTTAAATAAAAGCGTACAATTTCGATACGGAAAGATATTTGTGGGTTTTGTTTTGATAAAAATGTTTAATTTCAATATTGAAGTGTTTAAATTAAAATCTACAAAATTGCGTAAAACTCACATTATTTAAAAATAAAGAATTTCTTTGGAATTTAATCATATGAGAAAAATCAAATCGACGAAATATGCTAGAATATTTTTTGTACTATTTCATAATTTTATAAATAAATAAATAATGATCATTTACGTTGTATGCATGAAATTATATTAATATAGAAATATTTTCAAAAAATGAATTGATATCTAAACAAAAGCGACGGCGTCGCAAAAATAAAGCCTAAGAAAAGAGCTCCTCAAAAAAGAAAACACTAAAATGATATTGATGATATAAAGTACAGCCATTAAAGAAATTGGTACAAAAATGGCGTCAAGATTTAATTGTCACAATGCTTGCTGTTTAAAATGCACAAAGATATAGATCAATAAGGAACATAAATATATCGAAACTGTAAAATTCATAAAAATATGACAATAACAATTTTTCATATTGAAAAACCTATATGAATGCAAAAGTAATTGTTTTAAGTAAGCCAATTTCTTGTAACATAGTAAAATAATATAACAAGGACTTTAAGTATAAGTTTAAGTATTCCCTGTAATATAATTTATACCATGCCACGATATTTTCCAGAATTTTTGTTGTCTTATTTTTATTAATTTACAGTTTAGACCTATATCTATTATACGAAGTGATTGAGGAATTAAATCTTGGCGCCATTTTTATATCAATTTCTTCAATGGTTGTACATTATATCATCAATATTATTTTAGCTTTTTTTAGGAAGCTCGTTTCTTGGCTTTCAATTTTGAGACGCTGTCGATTTTACTTCTAGATAATAATAATTATAATAATTAGACTATGCGGTAGCATCAAATGTATTGATGTACCAAATTTAATCTCTATCAGACTACGGGAAGTCTCTTTGTTAAGAGGCCCATTAACAAAAGTTTACATGTTTGTTTACAAGATTAAACTTTAAAGAAAATTGTTACATGCATATAAAAAAATTGTATAAAAATCTTGAAAATAAAATGTTTAACCAATGTTTTACATTTTTTATTTTTGTTTATACTACTATTTTTATAAGCAGTGCCTACTTCATATATTTTCCATTATTATATTCATATTCGAAATTAAATATCTAAAATACAATAAACGATAAAAAAGTATCTTATGTGCCCCACTTAAAACGCGCATTGGATGCATTTTGGGCGCACAAGACACATATATATATCGATAGGGCGCACAATACACACATATATATATCGATAGGGCGCACAAAACACATATATACATGAATAAATCGATGGGGTACACAAGACACATATATACATATATAAATCGATGGGGCGCACAAGACACATATATATATCGATGGGGTACACAAGACACATATATACATGTATAAATCGATGGGGTACACAAGACACATATATACATATATAAATCGATGGGGCGCACAAGACACATATATACATGTATAAATCGATGAGGTGCACAAGACACATATATACATATATAAGTCGATGGGGCGCACAAGACACATATATACATGTATAAATCGATGGGGCGCACAAGACACACATATATATCGATGGGGTACACAAGACACACACGCACACATATCGAATGGGAGCTTTAGACACTTTGGGGCGGACAAGATCTTTTTTCTGGGGCACACAAGACAAATAGATATATTATTTATATTTATGATTAATATATTTATATTTATTACATTTATGGGCCACGTGTATTATATTATCTTTAATCGAAAATTAACAAATTTTAACATCCCATTATGTTAGTTAAGCAATAACACAAAAAAGTTATAGCTTATTAAATAACGTATAGTAAAACTTTAACACAAATTAATTAGAAAGAATCAACATATTTAAGTCAAACAAATTTAATTCATTTTCAAAGTTTTGAAACAAAAATCTGTCTAATTTTTTGTCAAGTTTCGTGACCATAAATAAATTAAAATTTTTACTCTTGTTGATTTCGTATACATCGCGCTGTAAATTGTTATCAATAAAATTCGTTTTATTTTAATACATTTTATGTAATAAGTATCAACTCTGTTTTATTACTCTATGCAAAGTACTAAAAAATGTACACTATGACTATGAAGGTAAATAGACATGTTTAATAATAATGTATTTAAAAATGTTAATTATAGCATGTCAGAAATATCAAAATCAAATTAATTACCTATAGTGATAAACAATTAATTAACAACATTTTCTGAAGTACTTTATGTTAAAAATACAATCTTTTCCATATCGATTTGGAGGAAATATAAAAACATAAAAAATTATAACACAGATTATATTAAATTATGCACATAATGCTTAATGATATGTCTGCAATGTTTTTTTATAATATAGATAATTCGTCAAAGTTCCATCAGTATAAATTTCATTTAACATTACTTAAATATAAAAAAGATATTTACGTAGGCACGCGTCTGCTATTGTGAAATAGGAAAGCACAATAAATAATCCAAGAGTAAAATAATTCATTATAAATAAATATTACAATGTCACTCCTTAAAGTTTAAGGAAATATGGTTTGCGTTTTATGTCAAACTTATTAATGCAGTAATATCAGAATAATTTTTTATGAAATTTTAATTTGAAATTTTCTCTAGTTATTATCAAAGCAATTTAAAGAAAGCGCATATAGAAATCTTAGTATATGTACATATATAAATGTATTCCAATTTTTCTTATATTAGTAAAAATTTATCTTTAAGAAATCTAAAGTGAATAAAAAATAAATAGAACAAAATTTATCAATATACTGAAGCAATCCCAAGAATTTGTTATAGAAATTTGCAAAAATCAAAACGAGAACAGTGTGGTGTCCACTGATCAATTTTTTTTCAGAATTAAGATTCCATACCCACATTTTTATAATTCTAAATACCTATAGTTGAACATTTTGGAAATGCTAACAGAGCTTTCAGTAGTACCTATAATTATATTCCTATTTTTGTATCCTTTTAAATTACTCTTTTGAGCAAAAAGCAACTATGCCCAGTAATACTTTACGATCTGGGACCACTTTTTTAGAAGTTCAACAAATAAATTTACCAAATTTTATTACTTTTAGAGTGATTGTAAATATCAAAAACAATTCTGCCATATGTTATGAACATCAAAGCCTAGTGTCGAGTTTTGTAGTATTTAGATGTCCATGAATAAATAATCTATAATTACTACCGAGTGACTACTATAACACCTGTTAACAACATGTAATTTTCAGTAATTTAACAGATATTTAACTGATTTAATTCTCTGTAACAAACTATTATAGATGTAATATTCTTATGAATAATATGTTAAGTCATTCTTCAATTCTAGATATATGTGAATAATTTACAAATTGTGAATAAATTATAAATTTTCCATAAATCGTTTGTGAATATAATTGAGTTTTTTCATTCTGTTTATTTCATTTAAATAGTATCTATATAAATGAAACGAACTGAAATATAATATTTTTATTTTATCTTTTCAGAGTGAGTAAAAGCTCTTAAACGTTTAATTAAAACCTTTTATGTGTACATAGAAAACTTGAAATATTTTTTATCATAGTGAATATTTTGGAAGCGCATTTCGTGCCTCGACACTTTGTACATAATTAGCACGTTTATATAAATGTTATCATTGATCATAAACAAATACATATAATACTTTGGAATTATTAATTGACTATACGTATTGCATTATATTTTTAAATATAAGTTTTGCATACATTCCATTACAATCAAGATAATATAAATGCTTCGAGAACAGTCCTTTGGTAATGTATTTTATGTAATTAAAGGTATCCTATTTACATATATATGTTACAGGGTATAATAAAAGTACCAAAATCTAGTACTAAATATAATAGTACTTTATAATTAAACATCCTTGGATTACAAACACAATTGTAAATATAAAATTGTTTAAGCATCATTGGAAACTAGAAACCAATTAAATAACAATCTTTAAAACGTTATTTTAACTCAAACAAAACACAATTATATAAGTAAATATATTTTTGAGCGAAAGTTTGTCACATAAGTTTATGTAGCATTAATTGCTGAGAAATTTCATATACATTATCAAGCTTGTCTATGAATGATAAACATTTTTTACACTCCTAAGTTCCATACATTTTGTTTTATTTTAAAATAGTTTGAATGATTTATAGGTATACCCATAACTATATTTACGGTTAATAACTTCATTATTATTATTATTATTCTTTATTTATTTATTCTTTATTATTATCTACCCGTATTCACAGTCGCTCCTTGAGTTTCAAGGAGACCTTGAATGTATGTAACCGTATACGTTTTAAGGAGACCTTGAATGTATGCAACCGTATACGTTTCAAGGAGACCATGACAAAAATCATTAACGGTTACATAGTGTGAATAAGCTGTAGCAATTATCTAATTCATGATGAAAATGTCTGATATAAATCAGGTTGGTGGCTTTTACATTATTTTTCAGAGGATCAGTGTTCATGAGTACATGGCCCGTATTCACATTCGCTCCTTGAGTTTCAAGGAGACCTTGAACGTATATGGTTTTATGCGTGAAAGGTGTCATTAGGAAGCAGTTTTCCCTCACAAACAATCCATCAATATAAAAAAAAATAAGTACAAAATTAAATTTTCTATTAAAAACAGCCATACCGTTATTTTCAATGTATTTAAAACACTCAAATAGTCTGAAAAGTGCATAGTAAATTAGATGTGGATATTATATAGATTTATTTATTTTGTTTCTTATATTTTATAAATGACTTGTTTATGTTAACCAATGCCGAAAAAGTATACTTCATTACGTTTGCGGACAATTAAATTACTTTCGGTTTTATATTTCATTGTAAAGGTTTCTAATTTATTTCTAGGATTTTAATCTTGGTAATCATTAACTTGATTTTGTATTTATAAGTCATATACTGTAAAAATTATTATAATAAACTTTTTATGAAAATACTATCCCACAAAGTTTGTGAATTTTTGCTATTAATTCACCTTGAAAACCTTATTTTATGTGCTGCTTCTTTTAATTTACCTTAATTTTATGTATAATTACGAAGTGTCCAAATAGTAATTATTCAATGGTTTCAATAGTGTTAAATATTATTGGTACATAGTAATATTCTCTATTGATACATACGGTGTAAGCTGACCATATTAACATCTCAGTAATCCTGAATTAGTCTGACTAATAGTCACCTACAACATCCAGTAACCCTATATTTCATATTATATTAAGGTAGAGATTGCCAACCAGCAGTCTCCAGTTATTTATTATGTATCACAAATGAACAATACATCCCAATAGTATATAAATATGAGGACACATAGGTAAACTGCCAAATAAGTATTAGTATTTATTGGTTTTCTTTAAGTAAGTTAAATTTTACAATAAGTTTATTAGCTTTATCTATGCCTATGGCTATGAAGTTTGGTAAAAACAGTTACAATTAAAATGTATATATAAATTAATAACTCTAACAAATTATGAAGTGGACATTTCTGAGACTTAACTGCTTAAGAAATTTCAAAATTGGTAATTCATTGGCATTAAATTACTTAAAACAAACATGGCTATCTCAGAGTTTATGATCCCAAATTCAAAATAATTTTTAATCCAGAATATTTATTAGAAACATAAAATTTAATAGGCATATAATTATATTATATTTAATTTTATACTCACTCATAGTCATAGTATGTATACTTATGACAAGTATTCACTCGTGACAGTATTGACATTATCATTCTGTCTATACTAATTATTTAGTTTAGAATATTATTAAAATTACTGAAGATATTGTTTATTAGATACATAAAATGCATATTCAATAAATGCATTTCTATAGGATATTGTTCATTTATTATTTTTAATATGTCTTAAAAGGCTTTACTACCACCATACTAATAATGATACTAATACTAGTAATATATATCATTTTATCATAGCTTGTCCTATTTATCTATTTCACTTGTTTATTTATGTATATGCCCAGAAACATTCCACAATGTATGTATATGCATTTGAATCTATGGGATTGATAACATTTTCACTATAGTTCCATGTCCACAGCTATATTGCCATAGTATTGACTTTAATTTTATAGGGGATTCTAAATACTGTTCTATATAATTTAGAATATATGCTGCCCATTGTCACAATGAAACCATTATATACATACACCTCAATGAGTGATAATAAGTTAGGTATAGCATGGTTTGTCACCTCAATGAGAAATCCATTCTTTTAATTACCTTGATCAACATCAAGAACCCAATGGTCCTCATGCAATTATCCATAAGCATATATATATAATTAAATTATTTGTTTCATCCGCCTTATCATAGATAGGTTGTAAAGTTTAAGGACTAATACTATCTATATATGTAAGTATTTATCTGTATTATACAAACTTCTCATCAGAAATTGCACCAGTCAAAGTATTGCACTGGTTTTAATGTATTGCAGTTACTTTTATGGCCTATTAGTATTTGATGTATCTAAGAGTAAATATATAAAATATAAATTAAATCCATAATTGTACTTTATTACAAATTACTTTTTATTAAAAAAACTACCCTCAAAAATTGATTTATCAAAATTGCATAAATGATATTTCTTTCTGAGACAATCTACATGCTAAATAAATTTAAAATATATTACCAGATATAAACATATATATATTGGCAGATATAAACCAATTTTAATATTTTTAGTTTGACCATTAACCCTAAAAAAATAATTGTATTAACAATATTATAGTCATACTTATATTTAAGGTCTGATATTTAAAATCTGAAAATAACACTTTGTCTTTAATTTCATGTTATCTTTAAATTAATATCAATAAATTATACACCCCAAACTAGTATTTTATGCATTGTTTGTTAAACCTTAAATATCAATTAATATAACTCTTACATTTTTTCATGATCTTTTTTGACAAGATCTTATGTGTGTAAAACTGAAAAATATGTATAAAAATGTGTGCACAATATGTGAAACTATAAAATTATATTTATATAAACTTTAATTTAAAATTTTTTAAATATTATTATAACATATAAATTATAGTATATATATAATATAAAATTAACATGATTTACAAATACATTAATTATACACAAAGGAATAGCTCATCTAGTTCTTAGTTTTAGATATATTTTTTAAGGAAATTGGCTCTTTTTATAACACATACACATATTCATTTTTTAAAACCAAAGTAAATATGTGATTAAAATGTGAAATTATTATTTAATTATATATTTTGTATATACATGTAAAATGAAAACTTAAATATATTAGATAATATTACATATATATTATAGATAAATGTACTTCATACTTATCTTAATGTGTGTGTGTTTCTCTTGCAAGGACCAGTCTGGAAAATTTCCAAAATTTGCATAGGAGTATTTTAGGCATAGCACAATTATCACACTTAAACAATTTAATTTCTCAAATGTAAATTGGCATGCATTAAATAAGTTAGTCCCTTTATACAGGGACTATATACAGGTATACAGTTCTACTTCTAGTAATTAGTATATATATTATATAATTAAATGTATGTGGTTTAATAATATAGTCTCTGGTTGTATTGTTAGAAGTTTGGTTCAATAATATTGACTATTTGATCATAAAAAGGGGTGTATATTACCATAGTATAATAAAATCAATACCACTTTTTCACAGTACATACAGCACTATACTGTTTAGATTACAGTTCATTCAAAAATGAATAATTCAATGTTTACAAAAATGGCATTAATGGTTTAGCTCTGTTTTGATCTAAACTGCATTGCAAGTTAAATAATTATTATTTTCATTACAGCTAGATTATATCTTGCTACATATGTTGTTATAGATTATTATTGTTTGATACCTACAGTTTGATGAGTTTACAGCAATTTAATGGTCAAAAATTTGTTGGCCCAGTTCAGAACTGGTCTGATTCATAATTGGTCACCAACATATACTCATATGTATACTTTGTATTCAATTGAAGAATTCATACTGTTTGTGATCTGTACATCATATGTGTAAATTTTGAGTTCTGATTTATTCTTTGTCAATGGTATAATATACTGTTCATGGATGGTATTTATCATTGACAAATAGTATATTCACAACACCATTGATATGGCATATTGTGATATTTGTGTACTGTATATACCATTCACATTGGTAAATATGAAAATTATACATTTTTATTTGTCATTAGTTGGAGAATAATACATCAAAACAATTGAACTATTTAAATTATAATTATGAAAATGATAATATTTTAAATGTACCTTTAAATGTACATACCAACCATATAAAAAGTAACTGTGCAACAAGAATAGGTTTGGATGAAATATGCATTAAGCTACATATTGCTATAAATAGATTTACATTGTAGATAGGTACACTAAAGGAACTTTGGAATTTCCAAAAATGGGTTATATAATAAAATCAAGTAATTTTTATAACTTAAAAAAAATTATACTTTATGATAACATTTATTATCATGTTAAAATGGACACTTGCACAGTGTTCCCAAATTGCCATTTTGGTAAAGGTATACTATAGCTACAGGCCCTAAATGAGAGATCCAATGTCTGTTTAGCCACAAATTAAGAAAGAAGACAATTTAGGAACTAACAGTTGGTAGACAGGTTTCACTGTTGAAAGATACTTATCTCTGGTGGAATGAAACAGCACCAAGGAAGAAGCCCTGTATTTCAGCAGTCAGTCATCTATGAAGTTTTCAATGTTCTTGATAACATTTAGGGTGGACAATAACTGATTGGAGGTGAACCTGCTTGAGTGATAAATCACCCATCTTCCTTTTCCAATGTAAACAACAATGCTTCATTCTATCTACATTGACTCCCTCTGCTCACACAGAATGATTGGCAGATTGACATTGGGGAAAGACCAACTATTCAAGCTGGTGTAGGCCAGATAATAATGTGGAGTGTCTTCTAAGCAGATAGTGTTGTTCCCCTTCACCATATTCAAGGCAACTTAAATTCAAACAAGTATACCAAAATTATTCATGAATGACTAATTATCATCATAGGTAATTGCTGTGATACTTTATCTTCCAACAGGATATTGCCTCTCCATCCAACATTCAACAAACTCACAAGTGGGTTGCTACATGGTTCCCACGCTTCTGGAAAACCTGGAAAAATCAGGGAATTTTAAAATGGTCAGGGAAAACCTGGAAAAGTCAGGAAATTTTGATCATTTTAGGTGATTTGCAGAAAAGGTCAGGGAAGTTTTGTCAAGTTTGGCGATTTAAAAAAAACTTGTATATATTATATAATATTTATATTTAAAAAATGTTGCCTCTTCCAGAAAATAATAAATACATAAATAGATTTTATTTTTGCAAATATTTTATATTACCATAGATGAATGATTCCTTTTCTGTATCTTATGTCTATATTAAAAAATATTTTTGTATCAA
>JAYRBW010001798.1:0-13966 GCA_036023295.1 Invenusta paracnida | reverse complement strand
AAAATAATTTTCGTTAAAAATAAAGTTTTACATTAGAAAATAGAGTCTCATAGTAAGGGTAAAACATGCTTTAAAGACAGTTAATGTATCTAAGATTATTACATATATCTAATATATCTAATTTATTAATTAGTCTTAGTTTTCCTATTACCAGTGTATTTGAAAATTGAAAAATATAGACTCCATGATTAATCGATAATAAAAATTGATTTTCTTCCAGTAACTGACAATACTCGTATCAAAAAACCATGAAACATGTAAATATTAAAAATATTAATTAATTAATTAGTTAAACGATTTTCTTGTTCACGTCTATGTTCTATATAGTAGATCCTATCGTCGCATGTCTATCGTCGTATGTCTAGCTTAAACTCTAATTAAACAGGTTTACCACAACTAAATCAGTAATACCTAACTAATCTGACTAAATTTTAAAATATTCCTAAATCACGCAGAAAATATCATTTTTACAATTCAATTTACGAGATTTGCTCGCAGCGCCTATAACACATATCTGATATTTTCTAATTTATAAATCTATAATCATAGAAATTATATCAATATATAACTATGTGTTTGTATATAGTAAAACACGCATACCTATCTATGAAATTTGTCCTACGTTTGAAATAATACATACATGCAGAAAACATAACTTGCAAAATTCCTTTCATGTTCTCTTATATCATTAAAAAAAGCAGTAAAATATAATCTACTGCTAATAGAGCCAATAATAATTAAACGTCTAACAAAATTTGGCTATATGCACAGCATAAAAATATAAATTTGATCTCCATGATATACAGTTAAATGCCATGATTAAATTTGATTTTGGTTGATTATAATTTAAAAAATACTAGTGATTATTTTATTTGTATTATACATAAATTGTTATATCTACATAAGTTTTAATTTCGTTGGTGATATCATGTTCTACTGTAGCTTTTTATTTTTAGATATGCGTATGTTTTTTATCGTGGAAAGCTGTGATATATAATAAAGATTACTGTGTTATTTAATATTTGATATTCATATTAGTATTTTACACTAATGCATTTTAAACAAACCATTCTCTTTGCAGACAATAACAAAACCTATTTTACACATATATTTAAAATCACGTATTCGTTGCAATTTCTTATATATGTTAAAAAATTCGTGTTAAATATTATCGGCTTACAAATGAATTAAATTAGCTTAATTTCTACTTCAAATCATGTACCGATTGTTGAAGGACAATACAGAACATTTTAATAATGTTATAACATAATATCTGTTTCCTAAATGATAAAGAACGAGTTATTATGAACGCACCAAGATAGCATGATAATACGATTTAAACGTGTAAATAATATTGCAAATATTTTCTGTTAGTTAAATGTTAATCGTCAAACTATGATTTGTTATATGCACCTTGCACATGTTGGATACAGCTTTAATAAAGACATGTATGTCTGTACACTAAAATTTATACGATATTCCACATTCCTAACAATAAATCATTGTTTATATAAATAAAACAATATTATACAAAATAAATTGAGACAAATCACCGTATTATTCTATAAATGATTGAACTATAATTTAATTTACAATTTATTAGTCTAAGGGCCACCTTTATAAAGAATGTGCATTCAGATTTTAACTTAGTACTATCTTATAGGTTGTACACATATATATATACATATATAGGTATGTATATGTATATATTTGTAAGCTCTTCAAGGAAATCATTTTACTCCGTATAGCGTACGAGCACAGGTTATTTCGATTTATTTAAAGTTGAAACCTTTTCTGTAAAAAATATTAATCTGCGTCGTAATCGGTAAAAACGTAGAAAAATTAAGTTTTAGAAAAAGCTTCTGTAGTTGTAAGTCTTATTAAAAATATACATAAATAAGTGAAATTATCTGTTTAGTAGGAATAAAAAATATATTACATTATTCAAGTAGTTTAATAAAAGGATGCGATCAATATTTGTTGTTCAAAGTGTATTTAAACGACATTTAATGCACATTTTTATAAAACTTACAAAGTGTAATGTTATTCAGTACCACCGTGCTATTTACTGAATGAATGAATTAATCTATATATATATTAATATATTATTTAATTAATAATAAATAAACAAATAAAAAGTATCCCACAGATTAACTGCTGAAATAATTAATAGAAAAGACACACAAAGAACACGAACATTTAATTGCAGACTTACTGAACGTTACTGAACGTTTCTTAACACTTAAACACTGCTATAAAATCTATATCCAGTTTTCTGACATTAATTGTAACAGAATTATAGACTTTGTAAGTTCATGTAACCGAGGAATAAGACAAATACATTATTACTATTAATATTTGTATCTCTTTTAGTCCTCGTATATAATTATCAACTTATGATTTTTTCCGATTTTAAAAGTTTAATACAAAGATAAAAATATAAAGTATTTCGATGAGTTTATTCACGATTTTAAAACGTATTGTCTATTATAGTTTTTACAATTCTTTTCTATATAATATGTGAAAATAGAGTGAGTTGATTAGATAGTGATTTCTAATAAATTTATATAATTCGAAAATGAGGATTTATATATTTTTAAATATGCTTAAAGTACTTTCTATATATTGGTCTAACAAATTATCTATATGAAGGATTGTGTTTTTACTTTGATAAATTATTTATTAAGATTACATGTTTATTAATTTTGAAAGTTTTTTAAACATCGTTATATTAAACAGCGATATCTAGAAAAGGCTGTAATATCGTAAAATATTTGATAATAATCACAGTACATTTCCTAGCAGTATCATAATTTGTTGTTAACTAGTTAAACATGTGATATGGATATTTAAAAAATTATTTTTTGTAATAATTATATGTCAAAAAGCTTAACATGAACCACACATAAAAATATTGTTATCTATAACATACTAGCAATGTATAAAAGACAGTATAATTACATAATACAATATTTATTTAGAAAAGTTTATTCAATTTTTCATGAAAGAGTTGGTATATATATCTGCGCATACATTTTAGTGCAATATCAAAGTGCATAGTTTTAATTGATTATATTAAAATACAGATCTAAATTAAGATTGGGAGATAACAATATAAGAAATACGAGAAACACATTATAAATATAATATATAAGTATCATTTTCATTCCATTAGTACAATAAAAATAGACATATATTATAATACAAAAACGAATACGTGTATTATGGGTAAAAAGTCATCATGAAAATATACCGTATATATTAGAATTGGTCATATTTGTGTAACGCATATTTAACAGGGATTTTAATGGTAAATAACAAAATATTGTATGTGTGTATGTATGTATGTGTATTTAATAATTGTTTCACCCTGTTCCCGAATGTAAGTTGTCAAATTGAATTAGGTTATGTTGAGATATACCTACATCTAATAACTGAAATAATTATTCATTAAATATCACATAAATTATACGTGCTATAAGATTATTTGTGTAAATAAGAATTCACTTTAAAAGGCCTTTAATATATAAAATGAATATTAGAACGTGTATGTATGAGATTTTTCGGCTTTAACAGTTATTCTCATCTTCTCCAAGAGTGCACTGCTTATTTCCATCACAAAATTTTTTCTCAGAGATACACATTTTACTTAAAGGACAAAGTCTCTCTTTAGGGAGACATATTGGCAGCTCTATTGGACTTTTAACTTTTACAGTTCCACTGAATGTTTGAGGATGTGAAGTATTTTTTTTGTCTATTGATTCTTCAAAAGACATCGTTTCAATTTTTGGTATTTCAGAAGTCTCTTTTACTACAACTAATGGATGTTCAGGAGTTAACATTTGTATTATAGATTTTTCAAAAGTCATCCTGTCTACCATTGATTTTTCAGAAGTCACTTTTTCAATTAATTGTTGCTCTGAAGTTAATCTTTCTACTATTGACTTTTTAGAAGTCACATTTTCTATGAATGATCTCTCAGGGGTCACTTTTAATTCTTTATGTCTCTCGGAAGTCAGTTTTACTTCTTTCGATCCCTCAGTAGTTCCTTTAACTATTAATGACTTTTCAGAAGCTACCGTTATTTCTTTTAGTTGCTCAAAAATCACATTTTTTATTACTGGTTGCTCAGACGCTACCCTGGATACTAATTGTTTTTCAGAGGTCACCTTCGGTATTATTGGCTGTACAGAAGTGATAATATTTGACATTTTGCAAATACTGTTATCCTCATCTTCTCCTTTTGGGCAATCTTCGTAACCATCACACACCCATATAGCAGGAATACACCGCTTAGCTTTAACGCATAAGTGATAATCAGAGGGACAAATTTTACCAAGTTTAGCTGTTGTTATTAATTGTGTTGGGCTCTGAGTTGAATAAGTCGTTTTCTCTAATTTTGGAGTAATATGGCAGATTTTCTCGTCTTCTCCGTCTAAACAGTCGTTTGTTCCATCACATATAAGTTCTCGTGAGATACAAGTGGCTTCTTTGTGGCAGAAGAACTCATTGGGTGTGCTACATTGGGTTTTACAAACGTCCTCTCTTTCGTCTTCCCCTACTGGACAGTCTAATATTCCATCGCAAGCTAATTTCACATCGATACAAGATTGATTGCTCAAATGACAGAAAAAGGTCTCTGGTCCAGGACACTTTGACAAACAAAGCGTTTCATCTATAGCTGGTAAGCAGTCCGCAACTTCGTCGCATAGTAAGAACTTTGAGGCACATTTTTCTGAGCACAGAAAAGCATCTGGAGGACATTTTGGATTGCATAGTTCGTCATCCCCATGTGGACAGTTTTTCACAGCATCACATAACTGAGAATATCTTATTGTTTCATGTGATTTCACACAATGATATCTCTTTTCGGGAATTGGACTTGCTGTGCTTGGAGTAATAATATATGAAGTCATTGTAGTCAATATATCTTGAGTTTCCTCCGTTGATAAAATTGTTTCTTCAAAGAGGGTAGAAACGACATCTGGCGACACAGTTATTTTATCCTGCGTGGTTATTATCGTATCTAGTGTGGTAGATTTTTTGGTTAGAGAAGTAGTCATTTTTGCAGGAGAGGTTACTATTGTAGAAAGAGTTGGGGATTCTAAGGTTGGCAAAAGAGTTTTTTGTAGGACCGATTCTGTTGTTAGAGAAAAAGTTGAATTTTGAATGGAAGGTCGAGTTGTTTGTCTGGGTAATGGTGCTGTTTGTGCGATAACAGTGGAGGAGTTTTGGGAAATATTCAAAACTGAAGTTGTTGTCTGCACAGTTAAAAGAGTACTTGTTGGGTGAATAAGTGGGCAGTTTTCCTCGTCTTCTCCACGAGAGCAGTAGGATAGTCCGTCGCAGACACGATCCCATGGAAGACAGTCGACCTCCTTGATAGTATTTAAGTACTGAGGGTAGCAAGCAAACTCATCTAAGCGGCATAGCCGCTTGTTCAAATTATCCTGTCGAATGCAATCTATCGTCATGTTTAGACTAAAGCTAGGGTTCATGACCGCTGTCTCCAAATATATTGTAATGACGTCTGAACGAAGCAGAAGCTCTAACGTTGATACTACACCGCAGTAGGTAACCTTGAATAAAGAAGGGTGGGATTAAATAATCAGACATTAATGAACATCTAAATAAAAACTTTTCCTAAACTGTAATTCAATTCATGTATACATTATAGTACTCCAATATGTAAAAAATCCTAATAAAAAGTTAAAACAATTTCATGATTTCACATATATTTGAAAAAAAAAATTTATTTACACGTTATTATTATATTTTTAAATTGTTTTTTCTTCATAGTGTTTTTCCTCATAATAGAATTATACTAAAATATAAAAAAGGAAATTTATATAAAATTATATAGCTGTATAACAAATTTCCCACTTGAAATACCCTACCAAAAACAAAAATATAGAAAGAAATTGTTTAATATAGGAAAGTAATATAAATATTAAAAATTAACTATAATTATGGTATATACATATATTTTTATACACCATTTTTTCTTTTAATTAAAAATAATTATTTCAACCAAATTTTTAAATAAAATTTTTAATTCCTGTTATATTAACTTCTTATAACTGTTTATATATTTTTAAATGACATATCCTTCTTTGTTATTTTATAAAATTAGTGCTATCCTATTTTTATTTGTTAATAATAAAATAAAGTTATTCATTTCAAATTAAATAAAATTTTAGAATATCTGTGTTTATCAGCATTATTTAATCATTTTTATGTTTTAAAATATTTTATTATGATGAAAATGAAGTAAAACATATTGCAATGCAGCTTTGTCTTATAATATAGTAAAACAATCCCAATAAAAAATATATTTTATAAACATTTTTGAGGTGCAAAGTTTTCTTCTGTAAATATTTTTTAGAATACATATAAAGATTGGACCAGAAAAATGGACAATTATATTATTTTGTGTCACCTTATGACCAGTAAATTTCAAGTATGAATCACTACAAATGGAAGATCTGAACATAATTCAGAAATTATTTCGGAATTTATAGTTTACTTCTTATTTAGATTATAAGCAACTGAAACAATTAGATATGTCTTTGTTACGATTGAATCAGCCTTTACTCACAGAACGGATTTGAGGAAGATCAGCAGGGCCTGCGAAAATTACCAATCTTCCTCTAACGCATCGACTACTCCTGGGGATGTCGAGTCGATTAATTCGAAGACGGAGAACAGTGGTATCAAGACTCGGTCTAACTGTCCACACCTCCCGTCGTGTGGAGAGACCACCAAGCTCTCTTCTAATAGCATTTATATGTCGACGAGTAGTTGACATGGAAGCGAGCAGATTTGAGCGCAGGATTGTTCCGCTGCATGTCGTCAGATATTGGTGTGAAGTATGTCTTGTAGGTGGTATGAACTCGTTTCCTGCAACGATGCATGTCATCAGAGTTGCAGTTATTATTCCGATTGTCAACATGGCTGCAAGAAAGTCGCCATTGCCTTTTTTGTCAGGACTAGCAGTTGCAACCATACTTACTGTATCATCTATTGTTGATTCCTTTTGATCTCAGTCTTGTTCAAATAAAAATATTTTACCTGTCTGATAGAAATCACTTATTACCTCTATAAAACACAAGAAACTTTCTGAGGAGATTAACATTCTTAGCATGCAAATGACCTTTAAACATGCTTTGAAGTAGGTATTGTATTATAATTTTATTTAAATTATATGACTTAATGCGCTATCATTTAACCCGGTTAAACTTTTGTTAGTAGCTCGTTGGAAAATTCGTATCAAACCCTTGATAATTCTACATTTAATTTTTACAATAAATAATTAAATTTCAACATATAAAGGCTTAGAAGTAAATTATAATATCAAATGCGCTTGCCTTCCGTTTTTCGTGTTTACTAACAATGGAATAGAAATTTGCTTCCTAAGAAGGTAATCGGGGAATATAACCACTACTTAAATGATTTATGCGGTGTATGCAAAGATGGTTAATTTGGTAAAAGATTTAAATATGAACATTTTGATTTATATATAAAGTATTGCTTTTGACTAAAAAATACGTATAAAAACTGTATTATTATTTAAAAAAACATACATTATATTTGGCCATGCGACAAAACTAATTCACTTGTTATATTTATATTATAAATTCTAACACGAGATATTTATACGGGGAAAAGAGTTTCTGTAATGTGAAGTTTTTATTATATTTTCTATATTATCGTCGGTATGCATAATAATAATATATATTGGAAATGTACATTATTGCAGATATTTCAAATTTACAAGTTAATTAAATTGCCAAATTTTATTATTAAAAAATGTTCAATCAATTTTGCAGCATATGTTACATATGTATATATATATTTACTAATACGTATATGTATAAAATATTGATTATGTAGTTATATCGATAAATATTTTTCTGCATTTATACATAAACACGATTGTTATTATAATTAACGCATTATTGTACCACGCACATTTTATTATTTACTTCTAAATTATATGGGTGTAAATGAATAAATTTATTATATTGTCACAAAATATTTCAAATTATTTCATAATTTATTCTTATAATCAATCGTTACAGCTATTTTCTCGTTATAGTGATATAATATTATAATTACATACCTAATAATGGTCTTAATATTGTACTAAATATTTTCATATCTATGAAAATCAAATTCATAACATTGTCCATCTAAATTTTTGTTCAAAATTCAAATTTCATAAAAAAATATAATTTTTTATTTTCAAATAATATTTCGTTTTTTATTGTTAGTGTACCTTGCTAATATATCAGTTTATCTGATATTTTTAAGAATAAAAAATAAAATTCATGATGTGTATAATGTGTCAAGTAATTCAATAATTTATTTAACTCAAATATTTTATATAAATTTATCATACTTTTACTCAATACAAGTACCCATAATACATATAAATATAATTATGATTAGTTTATCGATAAATAAGTAAACATTATAAGAATGCATTCGTAATTTTAAATAGTCGTTTACTATTGCCTTCTTCTATGTTTTCTTGTGAAGTTTTAATAGAAATAATAATTTTAATACATTTGCATACATATTTCTGCATACTTTAAAACATTTAAAAGGTCCCACAAGTGATAATACTTCTGTCCATCTGTTACAGTTAAATGGGAGTAAATATATATTATTCACTATATATTCAAAGGGAGTACAAGGAAAATATCTGTATAATTCTCGTATGCTCCATTGTATTTACCATATAACAAGCTGATGAACCACTTTCAAAACGATCATAAATAATTTCTTTATTATATAAGTATGTTTGAATTAATTTTTGGAATAGGTATATTGTACATCGTATAGTCTTACACACTGTATATAAATCATAAATACATTATTCATCCATACTAATAAAAAATACAAAAGGATTCAAATGATTCAATAGAATACATACCTGATATATATAAAAGTTTATAGTAAAGATTTAATACGTACATAATACGTTGTAAATTAACCTCGAAATCTTTTTGAAATGGAAGGACACCTTTGAGGTTCTTCATCCACGGCATTAATACAGTCTTGTTCACCATCGCAGACTCTCTTCTGGTGAATACACTTTTCCTCAATAGGACACAAAAAATTCCACTGAGCACACGGGGGTTTGCACTGCTCGTCTTCTTTTCCCGGACAATCCACGATTCCGTCGCATAGCTGATCCTTCTTTAAACACACGACAACATCATTTTTAACACTTGGGCACCTAAAGAAACAAGGAGATTTAGTTGCCTTGAGACGGGACATTGTGGTCGTTTTTTCTATTGGAGGGGAAGTATAGTCTCCTTTCTCAGGGATGCTAGCAGTGGACCTAACTGCAGTTGTGGGTTGAATACTTAGTTTGCTTTCTACGGTTGTTCCTATTGGAGACGTTTCTTTTGCGGGCGGGCGTATTATAGGTGTTTTTGTTGATAGATAAAAAGAATTATCAATCGATATTTCCTTAGTGGGTGTATGAGGTGTAGTTGTCGGTCGATATGTTGATCTTTTAATTGATGTTTTTTTAAAGAACATGCGGATTGTTGGTTTTATCGCCATTGGTTTATCAGTGGATATCTTACTTTCATCAATAACCTCGCTTGTTGAATAGGCTTCAGTTAGAGACGTTACTTCTAATGTTGAATGAGGCTCATTTTTGACTGATATTGAAGAAATGGATGGTGGATAGGTGGATTTCATTTTATCTTCGGTATTTGTAGCCGTTGAAAATAACTTTGACGTCGTTTTTGCTGCGTTTAATGTTAGTACTCTCAGGTTAGTTGTTTTCTTATCTGCAACATCGACAACTGTATTTGGTTCATAAGTTGATTGTCTCAGCATATTTCCATTGGGAGTTGTTAAGGTCATTTTTAATGTTGCTGACTGTTCCATTGTTATAGATTTGGTTGTTAAAGAAGATTTACTTACCATTTCAGGTGGTAAACTATTTGTCACGGTTCTTTCTTCTGTTGATTTCATTTTTGTTGGCAATGTTGTCAAAAAAGCTTTAGATATAGTTGCTTTAGAACTTGAAAAGACATCATCAGGGATTTTAGAGGGTGAATACTTTGGTTTTTCAAAGCCATTTATAGCTGATGATAAGATACGACTAGTATATAATGCTGACACTGATGGTGTAGACGATTTTGAGGATCTACTAAAATCAGTATAGTTACATAATTCATCAAATTTATTCACACAATCATTCTCACCATTACATAAGAACGACTTCGGTAAGCATACTTTGCTACTCGACATGCATTTAAATTCCCTACTAAAACATGGTGGAAAGCATACTTCGTCATCACCTTGTGGGCAGTCGATAAATCCATCACAAAGTTGGGATTCAGATATCCACTGTCCTGTAGCTGTAGTCCCAGAACAATTGTATTGCCTTATATTTGTCTGTTCATGTGCTTCTGCAGTTGTAGCGGTGATGGTTGAGGTTGAAATAGAAGCAGAAATCAAACAGTTACCTTCATCGTCAGCATACGGACACTGTGGAATTCCATCACAAATTCGGCTTCTGTCTAAGCAGTCAATTTCCTCAATCATATAATTGTGCTGAATGGCCCTGCACGCAAAATATTCATCTTCACATGGTTTTACCACTAAGTTAGATGCGAAGCATTTGTATGTCATCCTAAATCCATGCTTTGTATTCAATTGGTTAATGCCTGTAAATTCAATGGAAGCAAATGTCGCATGTACAACAATATCAACATTCTCCATGGATCCGCAGTATGTCAAGGATTGTTCAGTCATTGAGAACTCATTGGGAGTGATAATGAATTTTTCAAGTAGACATCGACTTGAAGGTGATATATTGAGCCAGTGAAGATGAAATTTTAGATGGAACTGAGGTCCAGTTGAGCGTATTATCCAGTGTTGTTTTTCTAAATATGTATTCGGCTGTCCGAGAATTTCTCCCTGACAAGATGATATGAGACTAACTCTTTGACCCGAAATAATGGTGACGTAGAAAAGAAACACGAAGAAAACAAATAGAATTTTCATATCAGCAAAATAGATCGCATTTAATACACATATTAATAATGCGTGTAATTTGGAACAAATGCTTTATAAGATATAGTTTTCTAACGTATACAGCTGGGTTTGTTTTAAGTGCACACTGTCTTAGTGTTTTTGGTAGGTTCGTAAAGTTTAGACTAGCTACTCTACTGGTCACCGTGTTTGTATTTCATGAGTTTATTTCATATTTTTTATATATATTTTGTGGGACACTTTTTATATAGAATTTAATCATTTCTAAATATATATAAACAGTTGTGCTATATATGTAGCTAGGTATAGGTAAAACGTGTGATTATTATGTATTTATAAAAATATAACAATTATTTAATTACGTGACATAAATATATAGTAACAATTCTTTAAAGTGCTAATAATAATATATTCTATATAGCTTTTGCTCAAAATTTGTATGAGTGCAAAATAAATGATACACTTATTTCAGTTGAGTAGAGTGAAATAATATCACAAAATGTATATTATATATAGAAGCTAGATTGCTATTATAGCTAATAAACTTTAGTATGTAACGTTAGTAATTATTTGTTAAGAATAAAGAATATATCCTCCAAAATAATAATTTGAACGGAAGCAAAGTGTATTCCGTTATTTCAATAAAATTATAATAAATATTGTCTTATTTTATTAATATATAATAATATATGACTATTATCTATATTTTCATTAAAATGTTACCAAGAGAAACAGTATATTATATGGAGTAAAATTTCATTCGCATAATTAATTATCAGTATTACATAGTACAATAATTATATATGTACAGTTTACTTTCTGCATTTAAAGATTAAATTTGACTTAAGCGTAGTACAGAGTGCATATATTTTGTAATTCTTGATTGCTAATCCACATAAAGAAGTCATACACCTAACTTAGATTTTTACACACATGCTTACTGTGAACATACAATATTAAACAGTTCATTAATACCAGAATAAATTAGTAGGTGATTATGGTACATGAAGCATGATTCATAAGTTTTATTTTTGATGCAAAAATAATATACAAAGAATGTGAAATTGCAATTGATAAATTAGAATTTCTTTCAAGAACATATGTATAATATGAAATTAATCAAATACGTAATTGAACTAATCAACAATAAGTTTAACATTTTTAAATGGAATATTTTAGAACAATATTTTTATACGCTATCTTTTTGTGTTTATTTAAATGTGTATTACTACAACGTCGAAATCTCATAGAATCGTGTTCTGGAGAAATACACCACAGATCACAATTTCGTAGTCATGCGCCAACTTCGATGCAAACACATATATGGAATATTCGACCAGATATACCCAATTATCATCTTAAACTACGTCTCCACTACCTGAACACACCCAAGACTACTACCTGTACCGGAGAAAATATAATACTGACTCCAGATGATGCCTATATTTCGTCAAACTCAATTACTCATTGTGGATCAATGTCAGCCGTGGAAATTGTAGTGCATGCCAGTCTCGTATCAATTGAATTTAAAAGTAGGAGTGGGAGAGAAAGAAGTGGATTCAGATTATCGTATGAATGCTTTAAACCAAACGAAACTCCTTTGTGGTGTAAAGCATCAGAATTTAAGTGCAAAGAGATTGAATTTCCGCTCATAGATGAAGTTTACTGCGTAAAAAATTCTTTCAAGTGCGATGGGATATTCCAATGTCCATTCGACGACGACGAATTGCTCTGCCCTACTACAAAACAATTGCAATTAACAACCACTCCGATCGTTGCTACTACTGAAAACATTAAACATTACATTTGTTCAGGAAATAATAATGTGCGCATTCCAGACAATAGTTTATGTGATGATATATTCGACTGTCCATTGTGTGACGACGAGATTTGTTATCCTGAGTGTAATCAAAACCAGTTTAAATGTAGTCCAGATAGTAAAATATGCCTTCCAAAGAGTTTTCTTTGTGATGGAAATACAGACTGCTCTAATGGCTACGATGAAGTGTGCAACAAATGTATTTCGAGAACAACAACTGAATATATAAGTACAGTCAAATCAACAATACAACCTACAATTAAAAAGACAGAAGAAACAAAGTCACAAATCCATGTCACGAGCAGTCCTACGACAATATCCCGAACAACGTCTCTAACCATGACAGATGTGCCTTCCATTGTAACAGAAGCAATGCCTAATACCGGGACAGAAACATTGGTTCCAGTTGTAACAGAAACTACGACCCCATTTGTGACAGAAAAAAACACTCTTATAGTTTCCAAAATAACAAAGACTTCTGCCATATCAGAAATAACATCTCCATTTTCAACAGAAACAACTATCCCTGGTGTGATAGAAACAACAGCTCCAATTACCACAAAAGTAACAACTCATGTTGCCACAGAAACTACAACCCCTGTCGTAACAAAAATAACGGATCCAGTTGCTACACAAACAATGGCTCCAGTTTCCGGAGAAACAAAAACCCTAATTTCCACAGAAGCTACAACCCCTGTCTTGAAAAAAATAACGACTTCAATTCAATCAGAAACAACGACCCCTTTCGTTACCGAAACAACGACTCCAGTTGTCAAAGAACTTACAACACATATCGTGACAAAATCAAGGACTTCATTTGCCACGGAAAAAACGACCTCTGTCGTGACAAAATCAGGGACTCAATTTGCTACAGAAACAACGATCCCTGTCGTGTCACAAACAACGGCTCCAATTTCCAAAGAAACAACGACTCTCTTTGCCACAGAAACAACGACCCCTGTCGTGACAAAAACAACAACTCCATTTGCCAGAGAAATAACGAACCCTGTCGTGACAAAAACAACGGCTCCATATTCCACAAAAATAACGACTTCTATCATGACGGAAACAACGATTCCAGCTGTGACAGAAGAAACCACTTCAGCTATTAAAGTAATAACGACT